>CAXAJV010000011.1:28051287-28188787 GCA_963969225.1 Xylocopa violacea
CTAATAGAGGTAACCAATCCATCTGCTTTATCAAATGCCTGAGGAAAATTTAAAAGACCAGCTCCTAAAGTGGCATTGACAATTAAAAAAATTGTACTTGGCACGCTGGTTCCTGCAAATATTAGAAACATTTTTTATAAAATATGCAAGTTTTATTTTCATTCAGTTTCGTTTTCATGCAAGTTACATTCCAGAAGTTTGAGGCAAATGGAATAATATTATGTCTTTCTTAATCATAACTAACAGATAAACGATACTTAATATAAAAAACAAATAAGACTACTTAAGGGAAGAAATAATCTATGCACATATGTTTTATTGTACGTTTAAAGGAAAATTATAGCATCATGTGCCAAACAAAAATTATAGTACCTGAACGAGTAGTTTGATTATTACGAGTAGAAGGATTGGGTGCAGTACACAATAACATATCATTATCAATAAGCTGTTCCGTGTCTCCTATTAAACAATTCATGTTCGATGATTGCAGATTGAACGGTTATTTCAGACTAATGCAATCTCCGGTTCTTATCACGGCCAATACATTCTTCCGAATAAAACGAAAACTTATTACCAATTTCTACAGTGACTTGATAGTTGGACCAAAGGTCACCTCGGAAAACACCATGATTTATTTACTGTTTTAACAGGGCAAATACTGCATGACACACTAGCATTACAAGAATAGTATAATCATTGTTTTGGTCAGTTCTATACTGGTCCGTTTGAAATTTCTTGACTCAAAATTGTCACTTAAATCCGCGTGAGGTCGCCTTACAACTTTCGTTACAAAATTCAGAAATACTTTTCTGATAATAAATTGTAACAGTTTGGCTGCATTTTCTTTTTAGTATCAATTGAATAATGATCAGTGGGCAACTTAAAGATAATAAAAATGATAATTATTATATATTTTATATGAAAATTTATGCCAGCAGAGACATAAAACATCTCAGGTTTTGCAATAATTTTTTATATATTCTATAAATGTACAAAATTTTCTAAATAAATTTCTAACAAAAGAAGTAACTTAAAAGTTGGAACACCTATAGATATTAGTTGCACATATACATGTAAATATCTGAAAAATAATTTTAAGCTCTACTATACAATCTATTTTTATATTAGCAATTTATTGTACATATTTGCATTTTATGCATATACATAATTCATATTATTACAAATCATTGTGCAAATATTTATATTGCAAATGCATATAAACATAAATGAATATATATATATATATATATGAATATGTATCTGCAAAATTTACAAAACTCTGTACAATTTAATCGTATATCTAATTGTATATATGATTAAGAAATAATTCTGTAAAAAAAAAAACATGAAGAATTATCTAAGATTCAGGAACACTTGTATATATTCGTACTCCATGCATATCTTTGATTTCTTCTTTGAGTGCCTACGAAAAAGATTATAGTAATTAAAACGAATCGATGATACAATTGTACTTATTCGATAATGTATCTTACTTCGTTAATCAATCGGTGCTGCTTGATAGTGTTCAGTCCTTTAAACTCAGGTGCAATGACATTTATTTCAAACATAGCACCACACCCTCCTATAATAACAAATTATAAACATTCCTACAAATATTAAAGAAATACATAGAATGAAATATATTATGAAATAAGTTAATATTAATTAATTTATTCTAAATACTATTCTATAAAACTTCAAATAAATAACGCTCGCATTCTTTTCATATTTGTATATCTTATAGGACATATTAGATTACTTAACTATTCTATAATGTTAACTAAGTAAACTCTTTTTAAAATGTTTAATGCAATGAAAACAATCCATGATCCGTTTCTTTATTATCGTTTTACCTGATACATCATTTACTTCTATAACTTTTGCTTTAGGAAATTTGTTTCTTAAAATTGATATCATTTTTTGTTCAGCATGTTTGCCAGCCAACGCATTGTTGGGTCCATTCCATACTCTTGATAGAAGCTGTAAAACTTTCATTTTATTCATCTTTCGCATTCTTGAGGGGTTTGATCTATATGTTTTCTGTTCTAATGTTTTGTAGAAGGAATATGAAAGTAGGACATTGGGAATTTCTTCAGATCATGAATATTTAACGTGCTGGTGTTTGCATGTTAAGGAGAAAAATCATGCATGTCATAAAGTTTCCCGATTACGGAGTAATCTGCACGAAGATAAACGTGCAATCATATGAAAAAAGCGTGTTATGTACCTACCGAAATATTACGAAAATTTGACATGTACACACGACCGAACATAATTATTACGATAGATCGTGTTGATTTAAGCTTCGTCTGTTTCTGTATCTCAAATTTATAACGTGACAATGTTTTACTGAAGACAATTGAACGAAAGAATAGCTCGAGAGCACATGAGCTTGTATGTTTTATTCAATCAGCTGATTTTCAGATCTATTGTGGCGCTATCTACATTTTGTATTAGAACATTGTATAAAAATATGATAAATAACAAATTTGCTCTACATAAAAGAATATAATAAAAATATTATTTTATTAAACTGTAACTATTGCTTGCAGTATAAATATATATATACATATATATATATACACACGAATTAAATAAAATTATATGCTAAAAATTTGTAAAATTTAGCAAAAATCCTTGAGATTTAGAGTAATAATTTGTAAGATTTCGTCTATATTTGTTTAATAAAGTTGTATTCCAGGTATATATTATGTAAGAGTATTGGAAACTAAAGTATATAGTAAAAGGCAAAAATAAAAATGACCTCCAAAGTACCTGTGATCAATATCAGAACATCACACAAAGCATATATACATGCATATACATGTATATATATAACTGTAAAAATCAGAGATATAAAAAATGTTAAAAGCTGTATATCATGAATTTTTAGTTGATGAAATATTTAAAGGGATATCACCCATTAGTGCACAATTTATAAAATGTAATGTTGATCTATTTATTGCTTACTATTTCACATGAGATGAAATGCTATTTTTACTGATTGTTATGTCATATCGTTGCTGTATTATTTATATCTACGTATCCAAATAAATCGTGCGTGTTTCATTAATATTAAAAATAAAACCATTGCATTATATACTTTATCGCTAAGAGATACAATGCCACCTACAATTGTAATGTATCGAGTAATTGTACACGTAATAAGGCTCACATTTTACGATGATGCAATCAACTCAAAGTTTTTTAAGATATCGTAATTTTCAGTTGATCAAAACTCTGCGAAATGGACACACATCAGGTAACGTTGTTCTGCAGATTAGGTTTAATGAATGATTCGCTAGTTGCAAATAAATACTCACGTAAACACGCGTGTGTGTGTGTGTGTGTGTGTGTGTGTGCGTGTGCGTGCGCGCGCGCGCGCGTGTTTCGCAAGTGGAAATCGGGAACACGCGCGTATGCGCACGACAAACTTGGCAGAGGATGACGTAGATTAACAGGGGCTCGAGTGTAACCTTGATCCGTACGTTGCAGCCTCTCTCTCCCTTTACCATGCGACCCCCAATCCTGTTGTTTTTCGCCGAAGCTCAGGCGTTTCAAGAGAAAAGGAGCGAATCTCACGTACAACAAATCGACGTATACGTCGTATTTCTTCAAAATTCATGCTTATTGCGAATCTGATGATATATTGCGAAAAGCTCGTAAAGTGAAATCATTTCACCTTATGCTTAAAACGATTTTTAGAGGGAGCAGGAGACGTGGAACAAGGAAGTGGCAAAGGTATTATCGATTCGCCAGAGCTCATGAGTTAACGGTTTGTTTACACAAGCGTGGGGGAAAATGCGCATGCGCGACAGAACCAAAACAATAATAAGAGAGTAGAAGGTTCGTGGCTGGCCGACGAGCGATCGCTCGCGTTGGGCGTAAGAACGTTGCTGCGTACCCTTTTAATTCGTATGTGTGCCAGTCGAACGACAAACATTCAGCTTTTATCTATTTGAAACCGTTCGCTCGGTGATTGTTCAAAGTATCATAACCGTGAGTGAGTTCCTCGATTCTGAACGTACACGCTGCGGAGCCGGACTTGCGTCAAAACGTGTATTATTGTGCAACGTGTGCTAGAACTAAAATGTAATACGATCGAGAGAGAAAGATAATGTTGCCGTTGAAATAACTGTGATCAAGCATAAAAGAGAGACAGAGAAGAGAATTTGGCTATATCGTTGTGTACGTTTGTTGGGTGTTCGATTGCGTGACTGGATCTCTGTATACGTGTTTGTGGGAGAGTGCTCATTCAATTCATCGAAGCAAAACACGAGCAAAACTTGATGATTCGTTCAACATTCGAGGAAAGGAAAGGCTTCGAGAGAGGGGGAAGGATAGGTGGTGCGTATTTATCCAGTGAATCACACGTTCCATGCGATTACGAGACGCGGTTGGTAGTTTAGGCCATCTATGTTTACATGAACGTTTCTAAATATGTTCGTAAACATCAACGTGTACATCAAACCAGAGAAACTGAGTGCACAGATTGATCAATTTTAGTTACCTGTCGTATCGTGCTTCAATTAAAGGTTTCTCTACTTCGTTTTCATAGAGAATTAAAGAAAAAAGAAAAAGGAAGAAAATATACGTAGACACGTAAGAACATTATGTTATGTGTATAGTGTGAAGACAGTCCATCTGTCTCTAGGAAAGGAAAAAAGAGAAGGAGATAGAAAGGGAAAGAAAGAGAGAGGACAATAACACGTTGGCCGAGAGCGCGGCTTTATTGTGCCCGGCTGCTCGCTTGTATCGCAGACGTGGAGGTGTAAACACGACGTTCGTGCCATTGTCCTTTTCTTCTCGTAGCCGGCGAACGGGGAAAATTACGTACGCCATGCCGAGTGCCGAGGAAACAACATACTTAATCGAAGTAGTGCCTGATACAACGCAGGACTTCCTCTCCCGCGACGTGGACCTCCTCGTTTCGCAGATCAAGGAGAATCTTCGATTATCCAACCTGAAAGCAAAGTCGAGCATCAGCTACAAAAATCGGCCGTCCCCTTATCAAATACCATCGAGATCGTGGGCAGACCCGAATAGCTGTGAAATGTGTGGCGCAAAGAACACCAATGCCCATGATCATCGTCACCAACTAAGTCACCACCACCATCACCATCACCATCATCATCATCATAACAATCATAAGAGGCCCACTACCAGAGACGATGACCCGTACGAGCTTCTGCAAGAATTGCTTAGGGAAGGTGGTCTGATAAAAGAGGCTGTGAAGAGACTTCAAGCGAATCTGGACGACCTAGATAATTCCGAGGAAGAGATGGACGATGAGCAATCAACAACAGTTTATCGAAGAAAACCTTATTTCTACGACTCCGAGGACGAACAATTACAGCCGCTTGAACTGCGAAAGTGAATTATCGTGTGGCCGGTTTAAACCGGATTGAATTTGAAGAAACATTCTCGATGTATAGATCAAGGTGGGAAAAGTTTCGGTATTTCTTGTTTACGGCTGTTCCGTTCTTTGATTCACCTTTTGGTGATATACCGTCTATTGTGTATAGACAAAGAAGTCTTGCGAGGACGCTCGCATCCTAAGCGAAACGTGCGTGGCTCGCATCGAAAGAAAGTATAACGAGGTAAACATAATTAGTCAAGAACTCGCCTTACACGGTCGTGTTTGTAAATATGGTATGTTGATATTCGAAGCTGTTTCACGCACACGACATCGTGCGTTTTCGGCTAAGATCGCCAGCATATCGACAATCCACGAAGCTTACGTGGAAGACATGGCTGCCTCGAATTGAGTCCTCGGACTCGATTTGTATGACAACGTTCATCGTTTTCTTTTGAACTACGAGTTCGTTCTTCTTCGAATAAAGAAAGAAAAAATATGCAAAAGTTCCTGAGTGCTACTTGCGTCCAGGGTAACAGAAAATAAAAAATTCTAAAAACAGATCGATGATAAAATTATGAAGTTGTTTATGAATGATTCGTTCTTTTTTTGTTATAGTTATGTAAAGTAATCTGATAGCACACAGTTAATGCAAAGTAACCGTTTAAATGGGAAAAAGAAATGTTGGCAAACCGTACAAAACTAACGTGAGTCAGCAGTATAATAATGAACGTAGTCATCCAACATTGATTTCAATTCATCTGTTACCTCTGTTTTGTACATATATATGGTTATAGTTTTTTAAATAGCGTGAAATACAGGAAAGAGCACGCGTATGAACGAGAAGTATCCTATAGGATATATTAGTTGAAAAATTTCGCTCGATTTGTTCGGGCTGTTATGGTCCAGTTACTATTACAAAAGTTAATTAAGTAAATCGTCTGAGAAATCAATCAACGAATTATAGAAACGCCTTTTACGCGCGAAAGCATTGCTCGAAGGATAGTGATCTCATTTATTTTGTTTCTATTCTGTGCAACGAACGAGCTACTCGATTGAAGTAGGACAACGTTGTAACGTTCGTTGGTTTAGTTATATGGATATGTATATATACTTTCAAATTAAGTTCCATAATTGCACGCACATAAATCATCACCATTTTATACATTCGAAAGTATTTAAAACAGGCTTAGTTGAAAATAGTGAATCAGCTTATCATTAAAGTACGTGACCGCGCGTTGGTCTATTATGCGATCGTTGCAGTAGGTTTACATTCGCTCCGCATATATTTAGTATGTATATAGTTATTTATCACTATCAATTGTTAGCAACGTAACAGATGCTGTACGCGCGTGTAAATTTGTTGTACATATATACATATACATATACGTATTGCGTGCACATGTGTGTCCAATTTAATGGTACAATGTGATTCACTTCGCGATGTCGGTGACTTGTGAGAAGGACCGGTCGCGATAGACGAACTTTAATGTGTCACCTTGCAAGAGGCTGGTAAAACATGCCCTGATTCACGCATTATGTTATGTCTACGCGTTGTACAAATGTTGATTAGTTTATGACTACAAATGTTGGATTAGATCGCAGTTCCAGTGAATATGTGATGCGACGAGCGAATGAATGGGAAATTAGTGCATTTTTTTTGTATGTATTGTAAGTGTGTAATGATTGTGTTTGCGCAGGTATGAGCGTGTAGACAATGAAAACATTTGTCTTTAAATTTACTGTTAAAATGTAAATTAAGGAAGCTATATACCTCGTTGTGATGGTCGGATTTATCATCCGACAAACCTTAATTATGAATAAAGAAATAAAAAATTTCATTTCAGCTTATTTCTTACATTTTATTTATCTTCAATTTATTGTCTTTTTCGAAAAGAACTCGTATGAAAAAACTTAACTTACTTCCTGTCGATTGTTTAAAAGTATGAATACTGAATTTATCTTTTTATATGTAATTTTTGTGTATTAATTATAATGTAAATGCTTGCTGTATTTAAAATTAGTCCGTCTATTATAGTACGTAATAAGTATATACAAATAACAAAGACTTGAAATAACGATAAGAGAGTAATCATTCGATATTGTAACAATTATCTGATTAAACGCGGGAAATTGGAAACATTATTGGTCGGTTGAAATTTATCACGTGATCCTGTGACAGATAAGAGATAGTGGATCATGAATTGTGCATTCGCGTAAGTTATTTCATATACGTAGTCGAACGAAAGTCTCGTAATTTGAATCTAGTACAAGTTATTCATTAAATTACAAAAGCATTACTTGATTAGTGGTGTAAGAGATTAACTGTACCATTCTACCAAAAA
Organism: Xylocopa violacea; assembly: GCA_963969225.1. Classification (NCBI taxonomy): domain Eukaryota; kingdom Metazoa; phylum Arthropoda; class Insecta; order Hymenoptera; family Apidae; genus Xylocopa; species Xylocopa violacea. Next base: position 28,058,989 of record CAXAJV010000011.1, read on the forward strand.
GTCGACAAATAACAGAAAGTTACATGGCAGAAGTTACACATATGTACGTACAGACAGCTTATCGATTATTATTATAGCATTACTATCAAACAGGACTCGATTGACTTGATGAAAGTAAATGTATGATTCGTATAATAACAGTCACCAACAAATTATTTGTCTGCCGAGTTTCAAGCATTTTGTTATTTATGCCTTATTCCACGAGTTATTGTTCTTGTTTGCTGCTCCTGTTGCTCCTTTATTATACTATAATATCATTACAATGTGTTGTTTGAGTGCTTCAATAATTACATAATAATGATTGTTTATTATTGCAGTAAGTATAATAATGTTTGTAATGTCAGATTACAAACTTTCATTTTGACAGTTTTGATCAATTTTGAGGTTATGCTAAAGATAAATAATCTCTTTTTGCATATACGGACTGACACATCACTACAATGATCTTTGTTACATTACTTATTGAAGCTTATTTCTTCATTCTGTAATTTATAAGGGAAATAATATTACTATCAACTTTATTAAATTATCTGATTAAGTGAATATTTTTTATTAATTTTCTAAATATATCTGTTTATTTCCTATAATTCTGTATATATTATTGTATATATTATTATATGTATTAATATAAATCCTTTGTTACCATCAACAGTGCTTATCTTATTTATATTACTGCTTTACTACTACATAATCTTATTTTTCATATTAGTGATAACAAAGATATACCAAACACTTGGCTTAGATATAAGAATATTTATTTCAGGAATGGATTAGAGTCATGCTTTCAAAGAGGTAATAACTCTTTGAAGGTACCTATGTCCCTTTTCCGAAACAACTGCGGAAGATTAATTGCTCGCGTTAAAGAGAATGCAAATGTATCAACCGCAGGCTCTTTTATTGTTCTTCAAGGAGGAGTTGAAATTCCGTTTAATGACACAGATATATGTTGGCCATTCAGACAGGTAAATAAATCCCTAATTTTGTATGCCATTATACATGTCTTTTTATATAATATTTTTTGTTAGGAATCATTTTTTCAATGGTGTTTTGGTGTTGAAGAGCCAGGATGTTATGGTGCTCTTGATTTAGCAAATGGAACATCCATTCTATTTGTACCACGATTACCAGCAGAATATGCAATTTGGGAAGGGAAATTGCATAGTTTAGAGGATTTTAGAAAGCGATACGGGGTAGATGAAACTTACTATACCGATGAGATAGCTAAAATTTTAAAATTAAAGCAAGCAACTCTTCTTCTCACCTTGGTAAGTTTTTGTTTGTAAAAAGATACATCTTTTCTTCGTACATCTTAAAAAAGAGATATATTACTGAAAAAACTAAAAGTATTATCAAATATCATTCTCAGGAGCATTATTTTGAAAAAATACATTTAAAATACTTTAAGTTTGGATGCCCCACAATGTCGCTGATCTTATAACATTTTAACTTTAGTATTTCAAGAAATTTCCATTGAGAAATTAATTAATCTACTTTTTTAAACGTGTTTATATTTTATTTTTTTCTAGAGTGGTCAAAATAGTGATAGTGGTTTGCAAACAAAAGAGGCAGTTTTTGATGGTATCAACCAGTGGGTATTAGTTTTTGGTATTTCCCTCGGTACTATAAACAAAATTTTATTTTCTTTGTGTCGTTTTACAGATTCAAAGTAGATAATAAAATTTTGTATTCAGAAATATGTGAATGGTAAGTATACAACAAAGTTAAAACGAATTATTATAATTCATATATTGCAATATTTCTTGGCGAGGCTCCTTTAACAATATATTAAGTTTTAACGATTAGTAATATAAATAATATTTTTGATTACAAATTTAAAAATTTCATAGAACGTTTTTGTAAATGGAAAACTTAAAACTAGCCTCGCTATCGGAATATTGCAATTGTCGATTTGTTATATCGATATATATCGTTGTAATTATTTTCTGTGCGTTTGTCACGAATATTTTTTGTGAACCTTTTTAATAACGACACTTTAACTTCAAACTCATTAAATTAAAAGTATCATTGAGAGCAAGTGCAAGATTTAAAAATATTACTTCGTATTCTCGTTCTTTTGATACGAATTATAGAGTTGTATTACATTTTGTAGAAGATATCCCGCATTCCTTCAGCTTTTCTGTACAATAATTAAAAAAAGGTACTAAAAATAAAAGAAAAAGGATATATTGTCGAATTTAATCTTACTAGATACTTGTACACTTTGTGCAGATGATATTAGCTGGGCAAAATTTATGGGCAAAATTTGTAACGCGCTTGCATATGCAACCCTCTGTTTTACTCTCTAAACTCATAAAACGATGGTACGAATCCAATTCTGGAAAACATGCTGGACAACAAAATCTAACGCAGACGAGTATTCTTGTAGAGGAAGGATTAGAAATACAGGAAGTTCCTTTAATTGTTAGAAAAATTAAAGATATTGAAACAATATGTAGCAATAAAGCTCAAAAAAGTATTTCAGTTATTGATAACAACTACAAATTTCCTGACGTATCTACCCAGAATGATTCACTTTCATGCAATGTTAAAAATAATACCAATGTGAAAACTAACTCTGATATAAAAAATAAATCATCAAAACGAAGAATAGATATTGAAACGGATGAAGGAACTGCAATACTATTTTGTTCTGATCTTGACTGTTTCAAAGATTTGGACATAGAAAAGACATTACACGAATTACAACTATTTAACACACCCGATGGTGTAGGTTCAATGGTAGAAAACAAGATTTCTCAAGAAATAAATTGTAGGGTAGCTTTAGAAGGATTAAGAAAAGTGATAGATTTAGAAAATAATTGGTCTAAGCAGAAGTCTATTAAAACACAAAGAAGTAGGCAATTCGATGTTGATAATAGTGCTAGAGATATGATAATGAAACAATTAATTAAGTTAATTATTAATAGTAATGATTCCGAGATGATAGTTCAAGGTCTCATTGTCTTAAAAAGGGATAAAATTAGTCCATCCAGAAACGCATATAGAGATTTAATGTGTGATGAAGCTTTAAGTAGAGCAACGGATGGAAAGTTTTCACCTGCACAATTAATAAATTTAATTAAAATTTTATCATCTTATAAAGATTCTAAGTATCGCAAATCGATAGATACTTTATGGGTTGGTATTTTGCTTCAAGAACAGGAAATTAATGTGCATACATTAGTGGCGTTTTTTAAAATGTTAAAATATTTTAATCAGAGTAAAAATATGGTTAAACTTATCCTCGAAAGAAAGCTGTCTAACTGTTGGTCAACATTAACAGGTTCAGAAATTGCAGAAATACTAGGTTGTTTTCATGACGATGTTTCTGCCATGAAGTGTTTGACAATAGCCAGTAAATGGACAGCTGTAAATATGAATACATCGAGTGAAAAAGATTTAATAAATTTTTTACAAAGTTTACACTCAAAAGAATACACTGATAATGCGATAGAAACCAGTTTACAAAATTATTTGAAATTTAAAGCTGCACAAATTGTTGATCCAAAATTAATAGCAACAATTATGAATTATTGTCAAAATTTGCAACTCAGAAACAAATCTATTCTATTAGCATGTAGCGAATACTTTATGAAACATGCTACAGACATTCCAACTTCTTTATTACCATCTATTCTTATACCATTTGGTTTATTGTATGTACAACCATCTGATAGTATAAAATTTTGGAAAACTTTTGATGATGTGTTGTCAGTAAAGTTTCATGATTTGAAATTAGATGATATTTTGGATATTTTCCTTTCTTGTACTTATTTAGAAAAGTATCCTATACAATTTTTTGACAAAATATTTATCTCGCAATTGTTACACAAGATTCATTTCAGAAGTCATACTGCATTTTTTAATCGTATAAAAAATAAATTGAAATTATTAGATGCTACCATGTATCTAGAATGTAAGGAATATCAATCTTTATATTTCCCTTTAGGAAGAATAGAAAAACCTTTATTTTTAGATGTACGAATTAGGAGAGCAGTTAGCATGATATATCGGCCATTAGCATCTTTGATAGGGGGAGAGCAAAAATTAAGTAAAAACGTGATGCTTAATCGACTGCCGGCTATAAATTTCTATATACTTGATATTTTAATACATCCACACATAATGTCGACGTCGATGTTTCATTTGAATTTAAATCAAGAGAAAAATGTGAACACGGCAGTTTTTATTTATTTACCAGAGTATTATTGTAGAAATACGCATCATTTAATAGGGCCTCAAGTGATGAGAAAAAGGCATATTAAAAAATTAGGTTTTAAAGTTATGACATTAGACTATGTAACAATACAGAAATTTTGGAACCAGTCTGATAAATTGTCATCTTATTTGACGGAAAGTTTACATTCAACAGAAAATGCCTTGTAACATGTAAGCAATGGGAATATAAAATAAGGATTTGCTTACTTTTAACGACAATTGTAAAATAAATCTAACGATACAGGTTGTATAATGTACAGAATAAAAACATTTACATATAAAAGCTGGATAATTTTTTATCAAATAATTATAAGAAACTGTATATTAAAGGCTGGTTATCTATTGTATAAAGTATGATGCAAATATATTATGTATATATATATACATATTTGAAAAATATATATGTATATATTTTTGTTTTTGTAGCCGAGTCATAAAATCTTTACAAGAAATTGAGGTATTGGAATATGTGATTAAAATTAGCTCAGATGCCCACAAATCTGTTATGCACACTGTAAAACCAGGAGTTGCGGAATTTCAAGCTGAAGCAGCTTTTATGCACTACGTATATTCTGTGGGAGGCTGTCGACACGTGTCTTATACATGCATTTGTGGTTCCGGACATAATGCATCTATATTGCATTATGGACATGCTGGTGCTCCTAACAATAAAGTTATAAATGATGGTGATATGTGGTAAGCATTAATACATAAAATGATTTATGAAATACAATAATTTTTAATTTTTATATAAAGAGGGTATTTATGTCGTAAATTAATATTTAATTTGTTACACAAGTCTTTTTGACATGGGTGGAAATTACTGTGGATATGCAGCAGATATTACGTGCACTTTTCCAGCCAATGGAAAGTTTACAGAGGACCAAAAAATGATATACAATGCGGTACTTGCTGCCCGTGATGCAGTAATGAATGCTGCGAAACCAAATGTCGCTTGGACAGATATGCATCTAATAGCAAATAAAACCATGCTAGCTTCGCTAAAAAGTGGTGGCTTGTTAGTTGGTGATGTCGATGAAATGATAAAAGTTGGTTTAAATGAGATTTTTCAGCCTCATGGCCTTGGCCACTTTATGGGATTGGATGTACACGATGTTGGAGGATATTTACCAGGACATCCTGAAAGACCATCGGCTCCAGGTTTAAGGAAATTAAGAACTGGCCGCATTTTGCAAGCTGGTATGGTTTTAACAATTGAACCAGGTTGCTACTTTATCGACTGTGTAAGTAGAAGTTATAATAGAATTCAAACAAAGTGCAAAATAAATTACCAAATTAAAGGCTTTTTAATTAAGAAAGGTTTGATAATACATACTAATTATTTTAGATACTTAATATTATTTATAGAGTATTTCGCATAGAAGTAAAGTCAAAATATAAAATTACTTTTAGTTGTTCTATGTATATAAATGTAATTCGAATAAAAAGTTAATTTACATATATATTAGTTATTAGATGCGGCAATGAAAAATCCAGACCAATCAAAATTCATTGTGGCTGACGAATTGAAAAGATTTCGTGGTTGGGGTGGTGTCAGAATTGAAGACGATGTCCTTATAACAGAAACTGGGGTGAAAAACTTAACAGACGTACCGCGCACGTAAGTTTCTAGTACACTAAGTTTTAAGTACACATTGATACATGGTTTATTGTAGTGTCGAGGAAATAGAAAAGTGGATGGCCGCTAGGAAGAACTGAATTTTGACTATGAATGTGGGAACTCGGGCAATGAGAATGGCACGATACATCGCATAATACATGCGAGTGTTCAACTAAGAATTTTGTGTAAAGACCTACTATTTACACATTCTGCCTTTCTTGATATGGGAACAGTTGTGATACGATAAATATAACGTTACGAAATATTTTTACATATATTTCTTATAGTACATATAATGTAATAGCTAATATTGGACATTTAAGTCATTTCTTTATAAATTGTATATAAATAAAGGGACACAAATAAAAGAATATTCTTTGTCATATGGTTCTACACCATAACTAAAACTACATTAATATTTCTATTCTGTCAACGAAATTTTAGTTGGTTCTCTTTTTCATTTAAGTAAATGATGTTTGAAAAGACATTGCTTAGACAAAGTTAGAGTATTTCTTATTAATTGTACAGTGTTAAAGATGTTTATATGTTTCGTGAGAAAACGTGAAAAAAATTCGTGAGAATTTCGATTTGCAATAAGTTTTCGTGAGACGAAAGAATGGCAGGGGGCAGAGTAAGTGGCTGTGTCAAGTGTTACCTTGGATGCGATATCTTACGTTTATTGAAAAGGAACTTGAGCGCTGTTATTATCGAATATGGTGTTACAGTCGTCGTCGCGGTGCGAACGTGTGCGGTTCTGCTCGCGACGGGTCTGCAAAGCGTCGAAGAAGAAAGGACACACAAGTGCGGCCTTATTATAGAGTGTCGTTTTATTTTCGTCTACCAAATGGTTCTCCGCGTGGTGTGCTTTCGTGGTGCGTACTTTTTGCATATCATAATTTATGTAACTTAAGTATACATATACATATAAAAACAGTCATTATATTTTAATTTTTGATAAGATAAATATACTTGATATAAATTTTATATGGTTCTCCGTATTTTTAATAGTATCTATTAGATACAATTTATTATTCATAATATGAATGTATGGGTTTTCTTTTTTGTGATGAAAAATATGAAATTTAAAAAATAAAATTAACTTAAAGTTAAAAATGTCAAACTAATTTTAAAGAAGAATATTAAAAATATTAAAAATTCAAGTAAAAGGGGAATGCAAAATGTCTAGACAATTATGGAGTTCCGGTTTTAAACACGTTTATTCGGTTGTCGATGTTAGAAGCGAAAGTGGACTGGGTGTTCGTTGATATGACGTATCTTGTCGAAGAAGACCACAACATAATATTGGATCTGATAAATTGTAATAAACAATTGATCATAGATACAAAGTCATCATCAAAAGTTAAAATTACATACGCCGTGAAAGTAAAAAATAGTACATCGGCACTACTTATTACTAATTGCAATTATTTTAGGTAAACGTTTATAGAACTTCAGGTTCTTTTTTATAAATATAGTAAACTTTAAATAAGAATTGATGATATTTTGAATAGAGAATGTGGAGATTAATTGGATATTAGAATGGAATGCACAGACATATTAAAATATGAAGCCGTACAGAAATTTGGTATAAACGAAAACTATTATGAGATTTCTGACTTCAATTTAAATAACTATTTTTAAAAATTTATCTGAATCTTAGACAAGTACTAAGTGTATGTAAAAAAAAAAAAAAGGAAATTGCGAAAGAAGTAAATTGTTGTACTGACGAAAAATGAATCTTAATTAACAGTCTGTTATGTATTACTAGCAATCCTAAGCAAAACGAAAATAAAAAAGGAATTAGTTAATCTATACAGAGAGAGAGAGGGAGAGAGAGAGAGAGTCAAGAAAAAGCCACCGATTTAAGAAAATTCGAGTATTAATAATTTACCAACTCGAAGCTGTTTATTTGAAACTGTAATAATTGAGAAGAATAGAAACATATTTCTGTCTCGAATAGACATAAAAAAGCAATCCTGACCGAAGACTTGGCGAAGTTCGTACGTCATTCAGTAGGAAAAAGTGATAGTGCCATCGGCCATTTATCATTTCCTCCTCTATTTACAAATTACTATTTTATGTGCACACTAACTAAAACTAATCAGTATACACATGCATGCGCAATACATAGTTACAAATCGAACGAAATGATCTTCATTAAGCCACTTAGTTGTTAATTTGCCGAAGCAACATCGCAAAAATTTTCGCTGAAACTAATTGAACGTTTATTATAATTTTTTGAAATTTTTTATCACGAAAAATGTGTATACTACATGTATTATACTGTTTAAAGTATTCGCAATTGCGATTCGAAGTCGATGCTTTTTACTTATTAAGTGTTTCGTAGTTTAGCTACTTAGATGTGTACATGTACATGTTTATATTTTCAGAATTAGTATTTTTCAACAACCTGTCGCTAATAAGCGATTGAAAAAGTTTTCTGGCTTACTAGCATAAATGTAGATACGCTTACAGAAAAATCATTAGGATTCCATTGTATACGTATAGGAGTGTATTTTATAATAATTTGTATTTAAGTAACGAGATATTCAATGTGGAAACATGTGTAGTAACATTTTCATGTCAAATTAAATTTTTAACAACAAATATGTATGATTTAGTTTACTATATACAGCCAGCTCATTGATCCACCGTATTAGAATCAATTCCTGTAGAAGTTATGAACGTAAGAGAGTTTTTCATAGATTAAGAAAAAGAACATAACAGAATATAACAAGAATACACGTATCATCAAAACGATATCTGTATTCTGCGCGATTTAATTTAGCTACAAGTATCTGGATTTTACTCTTTTTCTTTCGCGGTTACGTACATGTACTTTATGTAGCCTAAGCTCGCGATCAAGGTGAAGGTGATCGATGAGGGCGGAGCGTTTGCGTCAATTTCCGTTACGTAGAGGGACGACGCGGTTTTACAAACACGAATCACTTTTGACGCAACGCGAATAAATACGACGGACAGCAGCATCACACAACCGAAGCACAGGCAGTCGAACTCGTCACGAGGTTGCGATGTCAATGATTCGAGACGTCAAACAAGCGACGACAATAATGTTCAGGAACTAATTTTGTAACAAAACGACCTTATTACAATCACAAGTATTATATAACGTATATACGTACAGTCAACTGTAAGAGCCTACGCACACACGCGCGAGCGCGCATTTTAAATTTTAAACACTCCGTTAACAAAACTTATAATTACAAAAGAATAAACAATGTCAGTCAAATCATAAAACGTCACAAATGGCTTACAATGTCCGACAAAGTGTAAATATAATTACAACAACAAATTTTATAGCCAATATACGGAGATCGAGACTGATCGGCTAATAAGGTTAGTTGACCGTGTACTTCCCTCTAAATAGTGTATTATAGAGTAAACGGTTTTATTCGCGATATTTGTGAATAAAAGTTAACATAAATGTGTAAATATAATACACACTATTCTATTTTAGTCTTTCTATTATAGTCACTCATTAGAGGGAATTGATCAACTAACCTCGTTAGTCGATTAAATTCGATCTTTTTGCACGCCATCAGATCTTTATAAAGTCGCTTTTTCAGCCCATTTACATAAACAAATTGTAAAGAAATGTATGAAACATAGGAATTTTTCCAGAATTCTACAGATAAGTGAATTAATATTTATAAAATGTTCAAAAACTTTATTTTCTTGAAATATTTGAAATTTGTCAGAATTACGTAGAGTTATGTATGTAGTTACATAAGGATTCTCGACTTATCTATCCAGACATTCATACAGTTTCTAATTTTCAGGCTCTGGCAACATGTTTTGTCGTTAAGTAATAGTACGAAAATGTCATGTTAATAAGTAAAACCCAAGAAAAGTAGGAAGTAAGTGAAATTAAACGATCATACGGATTTATTCTAGTAATTTAATGTGAAACACGGCACGATAAGGTACGACAAGCGATGTTTGTCGTTTATGTTGACGCAAACTGAGTTTACTAAATAAATATTTAATTTCTTTGTTAAGCGGTATTACACAATGTAATTCAGTAATACTATTTTTATAACTATCATACTTATATCATTTACCCAAGCATAGTTTTCAGTATCGTGTTCGATACTATAAATTGCATTATTTTTCTTCTTGCCTGCTGTAGTGTAGATATTTTTTAATTAAAATTTCGGATAAATGTGCTTATACAATACAATTTGGTAATTCCTTTGTATTTTACATCATATTTACATCAATGATTGAAGTAGTGCGAGTAGTTTAAATGGTGGTGTGTTTACAGGTTCCCGGTTTGTCAAATACACAATTACGTAGCTATTATCTGATTACGGAGAATACGCGCAAACATCAAAGTATCAGTTAGTACCACTCACCCAGCACCGACTTTATACCTACATTGGTACTCGTGCAAGAATAACTCGTATAAGAATATATATTGTCCGCGTTGGAATATGCAAGCATGCTCACAATAATTGCAAGTATCTTAGACGATTTTCATTAATTTAGATCATTTTATTTGAAAAATCGATTTATTGCTTTCCTCTAAATTTAAAAGCAGAAGATAATAAAAAAGTAACGAAAAAAAGATTCTTAAACATTTTGAAACAAGATCAAATGATTCTCTTACATTACTTACGAAAAAAAGAAGAAAAAAAAAAATAAGATACAGAAAATTGAAGACGTTCATCCAACATTCTTATGTAACTTTCGTTTCATTCTAAAATTCTACTGAAACGTCAAGTTATGTTTGACCGCCAGTTATGTTAAATAATCATTTAATGTTTTTCAACGAAATTCTCATGTCGTAAATTTCATTCTCTGCATCATAAAATATGACTTTCCCAGTGATGTCGTCATCAGAGGTGAACAGTCGTTCCGGCTCGATAAACTAAAAATAGCAATTTCTGTGTTTCATCTTTTTTAATTTTTCTTTTTCTATTTTCGTATACTAACTTAATTGATGATTAATCAATTGGCATCTCTTGTAGAAGTGGAACATAATTAATTTTGGAAACACAAGAAGCGTGATACGGAGAACAACTATTATTGATTGTTCAAGTTCAAGTGAAAATCTCACATGTACATTATCGGGAACGATGTATCGGATTATGTAATGGGATAAAGTTCTCTGAAATAAACGAGATCGTCTTTCGGATCGCTATTGATATCGGGAACTAAATTTTGTTGAGTGACAATGAGGATTTATCATCGATTTAGGTATGAAATTAGGACCTGATGATCGATAATCTGTATGTATGTCCATATGTACGTATAACTATACTATAAAATGTATATACGACACCTATTGATCTACGTTTATTATAACTGATTTGACAATTAATTATTGTTGCTGAAAGGTAATCATTAGTCATCGAAAATTAATTTTCCTGGATATAAATAATTCCATGTCTCTGATTGATAAATGTTGTTTCTTTTATTATAATAGTTGACGTATGTTTTAAAATAATGATGTTATTAGAAAAGATTTAAGAAAATGGTACGAGTTTTTTATCTCAATTCGTTTTCCAGATTACGAACGCATATTTTTGGAGTATGCTTGATACCGGACAGAATTTGGCGGCAATTTTGAATTCTTTCATCTGCCAACTGCTACATCATTTATTAGAAATGTCTATTATCAAACTACGATCAATTTTTACACGGTCATAGAGAGGAAATGCAGACTGACAGTTTTAAAATTCAGTTGAAATAAAAATATTTCAGTTACTCCATTAAAAGGAAGTAGGTATCATGGAATACACTTATCGTCCACTTATGAAGGAATACGTATTTCATCATATCGTTACTTATAAGAAATTTATCGATAGAACGTAAACATTTTAAACATAATATTCTAGACTTACTCCGCTCAGGTGTTCCCTTTACAACCGAACGCTTCCTTAAAGCAAAAATCAACGTGCCATGATCTGCAAACAGCATGTACATTTTATTTACATTACATGTCAACATCATTCCCTACAAATCAGATAAAAATAGAAATTCGGCAAACAGACGAGGAAAAGGGGGAAGAACCAGGAAAATTCGCCGGAGATTATTTTCGGAAAAACCTTTGAGTAATTTTAAACAGCGTCGATATATTTACCTCAGACACCAGATAAATTTACCTATTACAATTACTCGCCTAGAACTCCACAAATGAACCGGAAAAAAATGTTTAAGTAGTCAATCGACAATTGAAGTTTGAAGAGAGATAAAGAGGGATAGAGAGAGAGAGAGAGAGAGAGAGAGAGAGAGAGAGAGAGAGAGGGCGAGAGGAAGGAAAGCGGAGAGAGAAAGAGTGAAAGAGAACGCGCATAGCGGGAACGCGATAATTCGAGGCAAACTCGCGACTAGTCATTGATCGGCTGCGAGACGCCGAGCGCCGCGACGCCCTCTCTCCTTTTCTTAATCCCAGCGCGTCCCCACCTGTGCTTGTTCACAATCGTGTCAGACATTTAAGCATCACGTCGGAAACACGCCTCCCTCTTTCTCTCGCTCTCTCCTCTCTTCCCCCTTTGTTTCTCTTTCTCTTTCGCTCTTTTCATGCGTCGTTCATCGACTCGTTGTCGGTCGTCTCCACGAGAAGAAGAGGAAGAAGAAGAAGAATTCGTGGACGAACTCGTTTTGTGTTTCGTGTCGGTTCACCGTAAAAGTACACAAACACAAACACATACGCACACAGATATGGACACGTTTATACAAACATAGAGGACTGAATGACAAACTGGCGCTCGTACCACGCGAACAAACGCTTTTTTGCCACCTGAACTATTTTTCTTTTTCTTTTTTTACAGCGGAAGATACGTGCTGGTCGCCCCGCGAGTGCTTCCATGCAAGTTTCGCGGTTCGATTAGACGAGTGACGACGAAAGGAGCAAGAGGAACGATAAGATCTGTGCGGTTTTTGTTTCAGTGACAAAATGTGTCGTGGTCATTTGCAACTTGTGAACAAAACGTTCGTTACGATGAAATTCAACCGTTTCTAAAGGCCATCCGATGAGTGAACGGGAAAATAGCATGTCCTAATGCGCGAGAATTCGTCGATCTTACGTTTCTGTACACCCCTGTCGTCGTGCTCATTGAATCGCTTTGTCTGAATGGGGAGGCGGTGAACGACCGTTTCTAGGTCGGTCGAGATCCACGGAAGCTTAATTGACGCGCATCGAGGGATTCTAGGAGAGGGTCGAGGGAAATTGGGACATCGAAAACGGACGACGATTCTTCCTCGGCCTCTGACGTCGCTTGGAAACGTCGTTTTTCTCACCCCCGATCTTCAGTCGCCCAGTGTCGATCGTTCTACGTCAAATCTGGAAACGGCGCGGAACAAATTGGGTCACTGAAAGACAATACAGTGATAGATATCGAGCATAATTTTTCACGAAATACCAAATAGGAAAAAGTGCAGTCAAATAATAAATAATAAATAAACCATAAAGCGCGAATTGCGAGGGATCGACGTAAATTCGACATGTTTTGTTTCCAAACGCCGTTCACGCGCGCATCACGCGTACTTGTATCCTCTTTGTCTTCCAGTAAAACGAAGACATCCTCCATGAGCATGATTCTTCCTGCGAACAAGTCCTCGAACTCCAAGTGCGATGGACAAGATTCGGAAGTGACCAGCGAAGGTTCCGGTTCCTCCATTGGATATATTGACCAGGAACCTTTGGTCTCCGATGATAGCAGTACGGACAGCACGCTTCCGGATATTAAAGCGGATTATTTGGATCCAGAGACCTTATCACCCGGCCCGGAGTCTCTAGCCGCGCCAGCTTCTGTAGCCATCGTCGAGAACGGAATAGATGAGCAACAAGATCATAACAAACTTGCAGAGGACAACGAACAGAGTCACCACGTGACTCCTTCCTCCTCTCCAGAAAAGCAAACGTATAGAAACAGACGATGCAAGAAGTTGCTTCTCCGTCTCCGTTCCAACGAATCCTCGAACTCGACGGACAACAAAGAGAACTATTTGGCGGATGCAGTTGGCGATTCGATCGAAACGGAATCGCCTGCATCGCCTGCATCGCTTAGGGAACATGGAGAAGGAATAAAGGAGTACGAAACGGGAGACACGCCGACGCTATTGATGAATTCGTCGCCGTCGGTGTTGATCGATTCTGTGGACGCGGATGAGGATGTTTTGAGGAACTGCAGAGTGACCGCAGCTTCGGAAAACGATATTTCCTTGTTGCAAAATGTATTTAGCGAGTCGGAGAAAGAGAATACGTCTAATCAGGAAACGGAAACAGAGACAGAGGAGGGATCGTCCTTGCCGTTGAGTCCTGCTGGCCCATCCAGCGGAGGTTTACCTTCGTCTACAGTACCTTATTATAATTTTCTCTGCGTCAACGGTGGTGCTATGCGTCAGGAAATGACCAGCACTAGTTCACCACAATTATCCTCGGATAGTAATCATAGATCCAGTGCTGAATCCACTTCGGCTGACGGTTGCAACTCGTTTAACGTTGAAAAGAGCTCTAGGATAGACACTTTGAAGCCAGAGGGGTTGGGAAGCACGTTTTGCCTGCCTGCTGCTAGATCTTGTCCCAATTTGGAGAGACAGAGTGCTGGCTGTTCGCCAACTAGCGGGTCATCTGGTTCTAGTCCTAGTCCCGGGCCTGTTGGACCTAGGTTTAAGCCAATAGAGGAGGGTGACATTCAGGTGTGCTTTTTGAATTATACGAACCTCGTGAAGAAGATTCTGTCGAGTAAATATTTAAGGAGATGGGAGACGCATCATCTTTATTTAAACGACACCTGTATTTCATCTAAAACGGTAAGTTTTTTGAGGAAAATGGAGTGATTTATTAATGATATTCATATTTCTTATATAACGGACGTTAACGTGTTTTATGCCACGTGCCCCACCAATCGCTCGCGACAGATATCAAAGGTAAAACTTTAGTTAACTAATGAAATGCATCTTTCAATTAACCGATCAGGATACGAAAGGTGGATTTGAAAGAAAATCAAATTATTATTTATTATTAAAAAGATTATCGTCAACTACCTTTTTATATACTTGGATCTTCTTCAGAAGTAATTTACAGAGTTAGATCGTTAAAACACGTTTATCGCGCATTTTAATGAGCGATAGGCTCATCCTGTTTAGATCGTACTGTGCGCAAGACGTTTCACAGATTTTCATAAGAACCTTGCCTGCGTGTTTTACAGCTAAAAATAAGAGGAAAGCGACGTATAAACATAGAATCATAAATGATTGATTAAGTTGTAATAAAAGAAACTCGTGTGTATAGTCGCATGTAAAAAAGAGTAAGACAGTTTTAATTATATCGTATCACAGAACAAGAACAAGGTAAATGATATTTATATTATATTTGTAACGATATAAAATTTATTCTAACATGCTGGTTTATTAGGCTTGTTCGCTGCGAACACGTGGGATGCACCATGAATGCAAAGAATAAGTTTTACGGTGTAGAATGATTGTGGTATTAAGGGATAATATTGAGTAAATGTCGAAAGTACTCTCATTCTCTCAGCACGTTATTTCAAAGTTTTTTATCTTTACACGTATTGTTTAAGATCGGCCAAAATTAAATGGTATAGAACTGTAAACATTCATTTTAAGGCCACTATGTTTTATCATCTTAGTTGTGGTATTTTCATCATCACACGTTAGTTTGTCATATTGTTCATACCGAACAATATGATTAATAAGCGAGTTGTTAAAAACGTTACAACGATAAAAATATAATCTTTTCTAGATGTAGCTATTAACAATACTGTGCAAATACTGTCGAAAGTAATTCGATACTGATAACAAGTTAAACTTATAATTAGACATGACGCAAAAGATTCTAATTGCGATAAATTATATAGTCATTTCATATTAGTTTAAGCTACCAACGTTTCGTCAGATTCCAAACACAAACGTTCCGTTTAATCTTGTTAAGTGGAAGCTTGCAAACAATATCAACACTGAATTAATATTAATAGAAATGAAACAGTTTTTTAGAAGTATTACTATATTATTACTATAATCTTAAGAAAGTTGTTGATTTCTCTAAACAAAGGGAACAACTGTTGTCGACACAGGCTGCTTAAGACGATCGCTTCATTATATTCTCAGATTATTGAAATTCGTTGAACTTTAACGTAAATACCGATCAATTATCGAGAAGTGAAACGTCCGTATAACCAGATTGTAACTCGTCTTTGCTGTGTATCGGGTGTTCACGAAAAAAAGAGGATAAAAAAATGAATCGACCGGCCTTTTGCACGATGCAAGCGTAATCTGAAACGGTCGCGAGGCGCATTCAGGGTCGGCTTTGACGTAAGTGAAGCATACGCACACGCGTACGCACGTGTACCTCCCTTTTGTCTGTTTTTCGTATATGTGGCTACGTGAACACGTGTGCGTGTGCTCGCGTGCACGTGAATGCATCGCGAGCTGCACGCGTCGCGACTTTCGCAATTTCACGCGCATACACATATCTGCGCTTCGTGCAGGCAAATTAGGACGTTAGCTCTTTCGGTTTATACGATCGGTGGTCAACTGACTACATATTTCTTCTTTCGGTGTTGTGGTATCGTGTTACGGTCGTCTCGTTCTTCTACTCGAACTTCATTCCCAACTCTTTTCCGCTGTTATTTTCCATTTGTCGTTACTATAAAATTCTTCTTCACGGAAATAACTTGTTTCAGAGAACGGGATTTTTTCGACAACCGATACCATACAGCAATATGTCGGATATACGAAAGTACGCTGTCGCTAGATGGGATCCCACGTATAAGAACTGCCTCAGTATAGTTCTGCCAAACAGCTCTCTTCTTCTTCAAGCAAATAATGCTTACACGAGGGACCAATGGTATCATTCGATACTGTGGAAGGTGAATTTCATCCAAGTACTTTTGTTTCCGGCTCGGCAGTGGTTTATCTTTCCACTTTTAGTCCGAAAGAGTGAAAGGTGTATATTTCTAATTTTCAGAGGAGCATATTCAAATATCAGCACCTACTGTCTCTAAATACTCGAGAGGAAGTGATCATCAAAGAGTTGAAGTCAATGGTAGACTTCGCGCTTTGGACGTCTCTCCAAGATGAAAGGGTGTCCGTAGCACCGTTAGAAGCTGTTGCTAAGCATTTAGAGGACTCAACTGTCGAAGGTCCATTCGAGAAAAATTCCGAAAAATCGATCGAGGAAATATCACGTTATCAAAATGATCGAAAACACTGGGCAGAGTCTGTGCTTTCCGTGGTGTCCCCGCTTTTAGACAAAGTGGCGCTTCCGGTCTGTTTGGCGAAAGTTCTCGTAAAATTGACTCAGCAGCATCCACAGTCGTCCTTAGTCACAGCTTTGAGTCCAGCGATTACGAGGTGTTTGAAGCACACCGTGGATTTTGGCAAATCTCTGGATATGCGGAAACTGTTGCAAGTGTACATAGCTGCGCTATATGCAACGGATGGCGATCAGGCAATCAGGGATTATATTGCCTCGATTCATGGACCAGGAAGCGATTGTCCCCATCCGAGGGTACTACCTAATTTAGTGTCCGTCTGTGTTGCTGCGATCTTTCACAGGTAAGCCCTATGTTCCCTACTTCAAACTATAGAAAATAATCAACTTTCGTTGTTAATGCGTCTCATAAAAGATAAGCCATCTACTTTTAATATAGAATATTCGTTTATCAGCCTGACGAACTCTATAAACTTTTGTTAATAAGTGCACACACGCTCTCTCTCACTTGGGGATTTCTCGTTTATCTAAAAAAAGAAAGAAAGACTAATGGCACTTGGCGAGTGCATTGTAGCAAATTGCGTGACTCACCCTGTATTTTATCCACGCTTCATTAAAGCGTATCAAAAGCAGGAACGTTCTAAAGTACTTTGCTTAAAAGTGTAGAAACTAAACTCATTAACGAAGAGTATGACTTTAACTAACTGCTTGAGAACAATTTTACACAAAATCAGGCACAGTCTGTCGTTGGAGTCCTTTAATATCGTTTTAATTTGATTTCTTCTTGAACCTTATTGCTTAAAATTAACTTACTAATCCACGTTCCAACGAATGTGTCTGTCTTTATATAATGAAACAATTACGTGTAATTAGAAAAATAACTAAATATAAGGAAATTTTTGTATATTTAGCTTTAATATATTCCATTGACGTAGTTATCTATTTTTATGAAGTTTGACCAGAAAAAATAAGAAATATATTATGAATGGAAGGAAAAATAGATTTTTTGTTTTCAACTTGATTGACGTTACTCTTACCTTTGCGCTAGCTTGTGAATATATATTTACGTCAGCTTGTTTTTCTTATATTCAATTTATGACGGTGTAAAAACCGCTACAAAAACAAATGAATTATAATAGATAACGTTTGCGCGGACATAAATGAAAGATGAATTAATGGAAGTAATTTGCGGACTGAAGCAGATTCAATTTATATTTCATTAATTTACAGGTTCGAAGTAGCTAATCGATCTTTGTCGGAAAACGATAAATCAGCGACTTTACCTGCGTTGGACTGTTATTTGTTGGTGCTGAGTATCGCGTAAGTATCTTACAATTAGCGTGTCCGTTATTATAAGCAGTGACAATATCTTTTTTCAGTTTGTTTCTTTTTTTTTTTTTTTTTTTTTTTTTTTTGCCTTCTTCTTTCTTTACTTTTTTCGAATATAGCCGACTTCGTCGCGTCTTCTTGGTAATAAATATAATAGCGTAGCGTCTAAATTGCCTGAACTTCGTTAATATTAGTTCAATATTCTGTTAACATAAAACCGACTATTTAGATGAAGATCGCATGTTAACTGTTGAACAGTATTGTCAATATTTTTTCAGCTCAGAATATGCCGACTGGAGGCCAGAACTGGGTGCTTTGTTGCAACCGGTACCGTTTCCAGAGGAAGCATTTGGCATGAAAGAGGTCCAACAGTCGATATTAATGTGCGTGATAAGTCGTCTAGCAAAGGACAAGAGGTGTGTTGTTCATCGCGTTCTACTTCCGATCAGAGAGCCCAGACCCGGATGGATTCACATCGTTGCCCCGTCCAGTCCCGATTGCCCCGATCAGGGAGAATTATTCGGTGAAATGGTGGGTAAATTTAAATATTTTCATCTCAGTCTTATTTTGTCGAAGTATGAATAAATAATCTCAATTGTTTTGTTGTAATCAGTTAACAACCTTGTTGGCTTGCTGCTGTCGGAGAAAAAAGTTTATCAGCTGGCTGATGAAGCAGGTGCGCGACGATTGCATACTTTTGGCGGTGAGAGGCTGCGAGGCTGCTCAAGAAGCTCTGTGCCTGATGTTAGAATGGCATTTACTACCGAGTAAGGACGTTAAACTGCAAACAGTTAGTGCATTAGAATCGACCCCCACGGGCAAAGAACGGTACTCTGCTCTGTGTCAGAGACAAAGGAATTTGCAACAGCTGGTGAGTAAATTGGAAGTAAATGACGGTGTATCATTACAAATGATATGGACGTTTACAAGTTCCGTCTGTTTGAAATAGCTACGCAAAGGAGGTCCTAGAAGATTGACGCTGCCAGCCCGTGCGACAGACGCGGATGTCGCCCGTCTTCTGAGCGGAAGGGCTCTTGGTAGTCTAGAGTATCTTAGTCTGGCCTTCACCTCTGTAACCTCTGCCTGCGCTGAGCAATTAATCAAATTGCCAGCTTTGCGGTATTTGAACTTGTGGGCCACGCAGTTCGGAGACGCTGGCCTGCAAATGATCAGCGAACACCTGCAGAAGCTGCAGGTTTTGAATCTTTGTGAAACCCCTGTTTCTGATAAAGGAATCTCTACTTTGGCCTGTAAGTATAGGATATTAAGATGGATTGATATATTTTCTATATATAATAAACAAATAAATTTTTTTTTTCGAAATTCATTTAACATTTCGACTTACAGCATTAACGAGTTTAAGGAAGTTAAACCTAAACAGCACGAAACTGTCCGTTCAAACATTCGAGTCACTGAAAAAATGTTTACCGGCTCTGCAAGAGTTCGACGTAAGATATACAGACGCCTGGTAGCCAGAGCTTTCATCCTGCATCCAGTCGGACAATTCCAACAATAACTCCAGCATCAAAGAGAAAAGACGAACTCCAAGTTAGATGAGAGTTAGACGAACGGAGAGCAAATTCGGATGTAGTAGAGAGTGATGCGCGTATGCTATCTCATCAATGAAACAAAGAAAGTTACTTAGTCGTAAAAGATGATAATATACGCTACGAGGTTGTAAGTTTGCTTTAGAGACGTAGTCAGGAGTTTGGGTTGATGAATCTAAGTCCTAGAAGGACGTTTTTCTTTTATATCTATAATCGTTGTTGAGATCGATCACAAGTAATGCACGTGACTAGGACCACAATAAAAGCCTGAAAGTTTTGCATGATTTTGTCAGAGAGAACGCACGAGAAAACTTCCAAGAAGTAAAGTGTAAATTGCCGAAAAAATATTGTTTCGATCAAAGAAACGAAAAACTAGGGAAATCAGTGGGAAAGAGGGAAATAAAGGACAAGACGTTCGAAGAATCACGTTCAAGTTAGAATAGCTGAAGAGCGGAGATTCGTAGCGACACTATGACTAATCGATCTACGTGGGAATGAGTAAGAGGACATCGAGAAATCGTTTTGATGGCGCAGGGATTTGCTTTTTGGAATTCGAGTCAGAATATTACTCGACCAAGCGCAAGTCTCCAAGTGCCTTGCCTTTTTCACGGATCCTACATGTTCAAATCGTTTAATTTGAACATTGACATTTTTCATTCTAACGCAGATATAATTTATTAATGTAATAGTAATTGATCAAGTATTCAACTTTTAATTTATTGCACATTTACTGAATTTCAATTTATGATACAATGCCGTTGTTTTGCAACAGTTATACGTTAAAGTGAACTTAACGAGATGTTTCCTTTTGATGTTTGTAAGAGTTTTATTTTCTTTTTCCTTCTGTAAATAGCTTCTATTAAGTGCGTTATATACTTTGAAGACGTTTCTTCGAATGTGATCCATATAGTTAGGTAAATGTAGTTTTATAAAGGGAACAGAAATATGCATTTAATTGAGATTCGATTTTGATTGTGCGGATATCAAAAGGACACTGAATAGATTTAAGTGAAATAGATTCCCGAGTGTATTTCCATTTAAATTCGGTTTAGTTCGACCATTGTATAAAATATCTAAGAACATGTTCGTTGTAACTTGTTCTTTTAATGTACACTTTAAAGCTCGTTATTAAAACGTTCAATTTTGAATGCTACTTTAAATCTAATCTGATTGAATCTGTAAGGAAAAAGTTTGAACTATCTGTATACTATTAATGAAAATTCATTCTCGATGAAGATATATATGCAGCATGTTAAAAAGGGTTACGAACTTTGAACGCATATATATACATTTTCTAGCTGAGACAAGAAACTGCACGGAATCTGCATATTTATCTGCATCTGTTATTATTTAAGTAGTAAAATAATTCTCTATGTAAAGTAAGTTAAATACCATCATTCATATCGAACAAAAACATTTACTATCAGTTAACATTTTTTTACTTAGTTTAACAAATGGTGTGCGTCTTCAAAATTTGTAACCCTATTTTCGAGAGAAATACCGTCTACGTTAACAATTTCTACCAGATATAATTCAACGGCACTGACTCTGCCGATATGCATGCGAATTATTTGTATGGACTTCCTATTGAAGGTCAAGGTGTTCATTACGCGATTACTATGCACTTGTGCGTACAAGTAAAGTCAAGGAAGAATATTCACCGTAAACATTTCGACGGAAAGTCAAAAGGTAAAGGGACATATAAAGGAAGAAACCCTTTAATGCTATTCGTGCGATTTCAAATGTACGTAATTCATCTTATTTCTAAGTTTTTTAATTCATTATTATAAGAGAGCCTTTAATCCGCATACTAATTACTTTACTTTTACGGAGACAAAACTTCTATTGGAATCTTTAATGCTCCTCGCTTCCTAGCACACCATATAGTATGGCTACTTAGTGCTTAGAGCTATGGCTGTTAGTACTTTTAGTTGCTTAATTAAAAATTGAGAAGTTCCTTTATGCGTTGACTTTCCTTCGTATTTACAAAAAGAAACGAGTGTTACGGTGTGAATTGATATCAGATTTATTTTATCTATACTTAGTTCGTACGCTAGGAGATAAATATGGACGAACTTCTTACCGAATGAGGGGTGTGTTCTCGAAGAAGATACTTTGCAGATGATTCTTGCTATTTTTTTTCTTTTTTTCTTCGAATAGCGCTCAACTGCCTTAGCGATCAAGCTCTGAGCGACCACTGCCATAACATGTGCGAACTGGGACAAGCAGAACTGTCCGTTGTATTCGTTAGAATCGAGTTTTTCGTTTAAAACTTTAACTCTTATGGTGTTTCGAAAATATATACGGCTACAAAGAAGTGGAGTGCGTTTTAATCCATTCGTGATCATTACATCATGCACGCTATCGTTCATAGTTATTCAAGCGACAGAGGTTTCATACTTTACATCGATTTCGTTATAAGAAGTAAATAAAATGTTCCATGCCAATTATTATTAGCACGTGTTACTGCGTATTAGTGAGTACTAAATCTCCTATAGCGTTGTGTGTCTCATCGCTATAATTTATAAACTATTACTTCATGTTTTCATTGTATCAGTATAATAAGTGAAAAATATTAGGCAATTTTAATTTTTGTTTTTGTAAAGAAAATATATCAGAATACTTTTTATACGTTTGTGAGCTTGAAAAGAAATTGGATTTAAAATTACTACCGATTTAAAATTAAGGAAGAAACGAGTATTTCCTATAATACAATCCCGGTCCGAATGGATTAAAACCATAAGATTAGGTAAAATGATAATGATTTAGAAGCATTAGGCTACCTTGCTTTTGATAAACTTTCACTTTTGGAGACAACCTATTATTACGGGTTTAGTATACTTACTAATAATCACTTGTTAAGTGCCATTTAATATGAAAATTCCCAAGAAAATTTTAGGATTTAAAAAGCGTTTCTATACTTTTATCAATAAAGCTAAAATTTCAATCCTTTTTCAATATTTTACTATTTTCCATTTAATTATTACATAGAAGAATGAAGAAAAAGTGTATGAATGTGGACTTGAAACTGTTTTCTCGTTTAATATTTCTATATATATATATATATATATATTTTGAGTTTCTGATGTATGTGTGTTTTTCAGATAATCAACGTGAATGAAAAATCATACATTTTGAAAAGGAAACAATTTTACATTCACATTTATGTTACTTTTGTTTTCAAATGTTCTTTGCGTACATAAAATATATTCTGAAAATTCGACCAACTGTTTTCGAAACACCTTGTACTTATGAGTCGTGTAAAACGAACGTTATTCTAAGACTCACAGACAAATTGTCGTCGATTAACTGTCTTCTCGCCTATGATGAATTAAATGCACATTCGCTTGTCCTTCATGCTCCACCTCATCTTCTTCTTCTGTGTCCTCAAAATAAGCATACATTTAACAAAGAAAAAAAAAAAAAAAAAATCAACCAGAGGTACTTATAATTAGTATAACTTATTTTGTCTTTCGAAAAAAGATAGAATTAAGGGTTCTTTGGTAGCGTAACATTATTAAATTATTTCAGTTAAGAACTCCGTATTATATGGTATTGAAGGAAAAAGAATTTTGGACTTATATGCTGAAAATTGATGGCGAGAATGTGAATGACTCGTCAGAACTTTCTCCTCGTCTAATTTGTATCACGAATTACGGTCCAATATGCCCATACTGCCCTTCCTGTATATTACGGACTGGTTTAATTAGCATGGGATGTACAATAATTTATTCCCTAAAAAAAACTAACTATACAAAACATATTTTGTAAATAATACGATTAAAAAGATAAGAAATAACTATTCTTTTTTTTTTTTTTTTTGTATTGCATTAAAGTCAACTGGTTACATACACTTAATAATGTATCTGGTGTATAAAATGTTTTGTAAACCAAAAATGTTTAAATTTTTGATTCACGTTTACAGAAGTCGAATGAGTCTAACGCTTAGCATACAAGTCCTGAATTCATTTTCTTGCACCATCTCCTGTATAATAGTTCAAGTCTAATTAATAATAACTATTTATTTGTAAATACGAATACCTGAGTACCTTGTACGTATACACGTTATGTTATGATAGTTATAGAACATTTATTCGGCCTCTTTTGCTGGTTAACGCACCTCAGGCATAAGTTCCATTTCCTTTATTTCAATTTATTATAAATATTCTCAAAAAGAAATTGCTGTAGCTTCGAAACATTCACATCTGCATGTTCTTTAATGTAAATACCAAATAAATTATGTTCTATTTTTAATTAGAATCTTTAGATTCTTTTTTATTGTTTATACAACAGAATTTTATGTTGAATATTAAAATCCTACATTAAATGTATAAAAAGTCTGTGAGTAAAATATGATAATTTAAAACCAAGCAATTTTTCTTTTCAAGCAGTCTTACGCTAATTAAGGCAAAGTATTATACATATAACATTTTTTATAGATAAATAAAAAGTGAGAAAATGTTATAACGAAGTTTTTCATAGAAATGAATTGCAAGTTATTGTCTTCGTTTATTTCTGATGGGCCTAAACATTATGTACACATATTTGTGCTGTATTTGTTTAAATATTTATTATATGTTTGGTACCTTACATGATATAAACTAGAAATTATCTATGCTCCTATTTTTTATTTCAATAGCATATGAAGACACATATATAGATATTTCGATGTTTTTTACTAACGCTATAATACATACATATTTCATCAAAATTACTTTCTTCATAACACTCAATTATGAAACAGTAGAGGTACGCGTTAAGAAAATAAACTTATATTAGTTCATCCTGTACATTAGACATTTTCTTATACGAACATGTATATATATAGCTTTTTTAATATCGAAGTGTACCTCATTTTATGACGTTGCATTGTAAGTAGCCATTATTTAGCGAAAAAAATATAAAAATGTGGGAACGTTTTAAATGTGTAACGATGAATTTCTCCAAATATTTTAATGAATTTCGACTGTCATTTGCAAAGGGAAAACAATAATTTAGATGTACGTTTTTTGAACTACGTGTATGCTATAGAAATGAATAGTCGATAAGATAAGTAGAAAATTTCTGAATTAATATTTGTAATATTTATTCGTTTATAGAACAACAAAAATTGTAATTATATTTAAGAGAATCGAAGAGAGATTTGAATATTTTTTTTTTATCAAATGATGTGTTTAAGCTTTTTATACACCTCTATATAAATCCTTACAAATGCCTTATCAAATGTACATTACAATTACATTAGTATGTAATTTAGTAATTAGTTTCATCATTTCTGGGCACATATTTCCAAACACAAAAGATAACAATGCAATTTAATTTGTTCAAAAAACGAACACTTAGATTTTAATTCACCCTGATTAATTAGGATTAAGTACTTAATCGTTGCACGCATTCTGCGAATTGTAATCGACATATTTTTAAAGTTTCCCTTGTACAAGCTTCGTTCTTACTTAGCAGAAGAAATAATCACCACTAAAACATATTCATCAGGCCATATCTGTAATTATGTACACTTAAATGTTACGAATCTTCGAATCCCACAGAAGAAAAAATAACGCGAAAGGTATAACGGAATTTAACCATACCGAGTGAAAAACATGAAAGGTGTAAACGAATTTCAAGGAGTTAAATGTAAGTAATAATTGACAGTTTATAAAGGTCTGACTTCGTTCATATCTACTTCTACTTGCTTCTTCAAATTGGCAGGTAAATCATTCCACACTGACTGCGACACGGTTTCTGAAAAATTTTCAATTTTTCCATTACAATTCAGAAATCTTGCAAAAAATATAGTTATTTCCTCTAATCTATTTTTAGTTTACTATCCAAACTAAAAGAAAACTTTGTTAAATTGGTTTTAAATTATTACAGTATGTAAAAGAAAATACAATATTATATGTAAAGTTATTCATAATTAAACTGGCTTATCAGCGCAAGAATGAAGTAATAAACTAAAATTTTTATTAATATTGAATTAAAACGTCAACTACTGTATCCTTTGAGGCATTAAACATGGAAATATAATGAGATTCTATTTTAGCTGTTTTTAATCAAAAATAATTTATGTGTAAATTTTTTGTGCTGAATTGTAAATAATTAAAGGATGTATATATTTTATGCGTGTATTTGAATTTCTTCAATTTTAATTAATATTTATGTTTTAGGCTAGATGCGATCTTTGAAATGGTAGTAAACAAAGGTGCATATTACCTTAAATATAGAACTCTTGCGATCAAAACAATGGTGAAACAAAATGGATATGTTATCAATATAATTCGTTTTTCTGTTTACCTTTACACATATACAATAAGTTGGACCATGTGATCTTCTCTTGGGAAAAGCAGTAGACGCCAAGTTTTCCACCCTTTAAGGTCGAGTCATAAACGTTCCCTGAGTCAGCCATTAGCTGCTTTCCTTGATAAAGCCGGAATCTGATCAGACCAATTTTTGGTCTATGCAACAAGTGCCATCTGTACGAGGTCCTCTCTTTCCAACCAATTTTCTTTGGATCGTACCAAAGAATCTTCACCTGGTTAGGAGTGTCCTCGTTATGCCAGAGACTGTTTCGAAGAACTTCGCCAGGGCCGGTACTCGAGTCGACGAGCTTTAAGAAAATTCCAGGATCTCCTACTGCTCTGAACGGAGTTGGCATCCAATATGGTTGCTGGCTTTTCTTCCAAGACACTATGTAGAATCTGCGATTGTCTTGGTAGGAAAATACGAAACCTACAGAATCATCATCTCCGTCGTCATCGATAAAGAATGTACCCTCAAAATCCACGCCGCTGAAAGTGTCTGGACCTGTTTGTACCAAGTGTTTATTTCATGAGACGGCTGAATCCAAAATTATTTCTCGCGTTTTCACCATTAGATTTGCAAATTATTTAAATATGTTCATTATAAATATATGTATTGATATGTTACCAATGGCAATGCCAGGATCACTGTTCACAAGTTGTTTAATTTCAGCACCATCATTATGTATCTCCCAAACAGGATCTTGTTGAGCAGTACCAACAGGATCTAAAGCGATTGTAACATATTTGTTGAAATCTGTTGTTGAAATTAAACTATTATTGGGACAATTGTCATGCCTATTTAGCACAGTATCGTTGTCATTGTCATGCCAGCAAGCATCACCAATACGATCGTCTGAAAATATATTATTTTTTCCAGTCTGTATAAAGTTCTCAAGAACAAGGGGGGCAAGTCTTATATTCAACAATAATCTACTTACGATGAGTATGGCGCTGATCCGCATTATATACAAAAGGACAATTATCAACATGATTTGGCACTCCATCATTATCCATATCAGGATCGCATTCATCTCCTAAATTATCGCGATCTATATCATTTTGCCCTGAATTTGGTACATCCGGACAATTGTCTATGTCATCTTGAATACCATCCTTATCTCTGTCGTTATCATTGTCGCAAACGTCACCAACCCCATCTCCGTCTCGGTCCATTTGGTTTGGATTGAAGTTGTAAGGACAATTGTCACAAACATCGCCAATCCCATCCGTATCTGAATCCATTTGTTCTCGATTTCTCTTCCTTGGACAGTTGTCCCGATGATTCAAAATACCTATAAAATTGTGTCATTTCTTATTATATGTTGAAGTTTGATGTCAGTGACTGAAAAGCACATTTCTAATTTACTAAAACTTCACCGTCATTATCGATATCACCGTCACACGCATCACCAATGCCATCATTATCAGCGTCCTCTTGCTTCGGGTTACGGATTAGAGGACAATTATCGCAAATATCGCCAACTGAATCAGGACCGTCATGATCAGTATCTTCCTGGCCGGGATTCGAAATTAAGGGACAATTATCTGATGGATTCAGAACCCCATCATTATCGGCATCTGAATCGCATGCGTCACCCATGCCATCTCCATCCGCATCCTCCTGGCCACTATTCGGTACGTATGGACAGTTATCTCTGTGACAGCACCGATCATGGCATTGAAGTCGCGAATCAGGTATTCCATCACTATCGCTATCCGCGCCGCATGTTAGGCCGTTCCCAGCCCATCCAATATGACACTAAAAATTGTTTCGTTATTCTTAATTTATTGCTTACTTCGACAATTTATTACGTCAGCTAAAGTGGGTTAAAGTAAATTTTCACTTGATGCTCGAAAGGGTTTGATTTAATATTGATTATTCAAAATATTTTACTTCAAAACAGATGATTTGAATAAATAAGATTTATATTTATATTTTTAATACTGTTGCAATCTGCATACTGACTTACTTTGCATAAATATTCATTGACATCGACGTCTATGCACCTGGCGTTTAGGTCGCAAGTGGTTGTTAAGTCTGGACAGATATTGCGTGTAGGAGAGCATCCACCTGTTTGATTCCATGCAGAACCTGCTCGACAAGCACCGCATCTATACGAACCCTGTAAAATAATTAAGTATGTAATAATTCAGTTAATAATTAATTAATAATTTTAGTGTGTAATTTGTTTTAAATACTACAAAATGTGTAATTTTTCACTTAGTTGAATTTTTTAAAAGATAGATTCAGCGAGCATACAGTATTTGTAATACATAATTGTGATTTTGCAAGTATATCCTAATTGATTAATTAATTACCTGTGTATTAATACACTCCATGTATGGGCCGCAACCACCATTGTTATTTTCGCACTCATTTATGTCTCGACAAATTTGTTTGCGACTTTTGGCTACATCCAAACCAACCCCTTGTGTTATGGAGCCAGTGTATCCTAATGGGCAAGGTTCGCATCTAAATCCTGGACGAAGATTAATACACCGTACTCCTGGATAGCATGGTTGTGTCAACTCGCATTCATTTATATCAACACACGTAGAACCATTACCCAGATATCCGTTTGGACATGGACCGCATCTAAAAGTGGGTTTTATAATTTGTGTTATTTCAGGGACTGATAAAAAATCTGTCGCATCGATACTTTGTTTTATTACCTGAAATATGGCGGGTAAGGAATGGGATCGCATTGGACTTCTGGATAACAGGGATGGGAGTCACAACCATTCTTTTGTCGTTCGCAGTGTTTGCCATTGCCTATGTAACCCATGGGACATTTTTCACACCTAAAAAGTTACTACACTTATTACAAAAAACGAACTTTTCGCATTACCATTTCACTGTATTAGATTATCTGGAAAGTTCACAACGGTTTTCTATCAAATCACAAGCTCCTACTTGAATGCAACAGTTGAATAGATAAGATCTTCGAATTCTGTCGATATAGAAGGCCTCGTCCGTTAACAAGATAACACTGTCCTTAAATCGTTAAACTCCGTTGCTTGTCCAAATAGCCTAATATTTTCTCATACTAATGCACGCGCTAAATCAGGGTAGCAAGAGGAAACTAAAGATAATTTACCTGTATCCATCCGCGAGGTCATAGCATTGGACTCCGGTAAAGCAAGGGTTGTGCGCGCAACTAATTTTTACGCAACGATATCCGTTGCCAGTGTAACCAGGCGGGCAAGCCCCACATTGTGGCCCGTGTTGTGTGTTACGGCAATCTGCACCGGGGAAGCAGGGCGACTTGTAATCGCAACTAGGAGGAGGGGCTGCGTGGTCGTGCGTCGTGGTCGTCGGTGGAACTGTGGAATTACCAGGATCAGGATCTTTGTCAGGATATCACTATTCCAAGAAGAAAGCTCGACCACATTGCAATTCGACAGATCTTCGCCTGCCTACGTCGCCACTTTTCGTCGCGAAGGCAGATAAACTCGGGACAAACTCGGAGCCTGTTTCAACGCTACAACTACCAACGATTAACGTATGCCTATTTCGATCTAAGCAGGCAGAATTGTACATATTTTTTTAAATCCGGGAAAAAATCATTTATTAGTAGACAAATTGTTTTTTTTTTCTTGCAGAAAGCATAATTCTTTATTTATGCCGTTATTTGTATTTTTTATGAATAGTCAAACAAGCCAAATTTGACAACTCTTACCAAAAAAATTGTAAAATAACCAACTATTATTAAATCTTATTATATTGGATGATGTGTTATATCATCCGTGACGCCGTAGAGGAATCAATTTCGAAATATTAATTTTCTTTCTACAAGTAAATTCGTAGAAACGCAAAAATGTTTTTTCCAGACATCTTTTACGCGATACGTCTCATGAGAGTACGAGACACAACATTATTCCATTTTGCAAAAAACACACATTTATTGCAACGTAAGACCGTGTTATTACATTCATATAAATGCTCCTTCATCGGCTGTAATCAATAATTACTTAGATCCTTGAAAAAATTGTAATTAAAGTAAAAAATTATTATAAAGCAAACAAACGAAAGAAACAACAGTTGCGATATTGAGGAAGAATAAAAATAAGAATAGGAGAAAAGAAACGAAACAATGCACACTTTCTCGTCGGTTAATTATTCTTTCAATACAGCAGAACTTCACTCACCGGGGGGTACGCGACAGGCTGCGCAATTTTCAATTAATTGTCGAAGGTGTTTCGTTTCTGCTCTCTGCAAAATAACACGTTAATTAAAACGATCCGTTAGATATTCTTGATTAGTAATGGACGACATTATTACTCACGTTTAATTCTATTTCTCTGAAAACTTTCCTGGTAGCTTCGATCAGCTCATTCAATGTTTTCACAATTTGAGAGTCCGTCTGGCAAACTAGAAAATTATGTATATATTTCGGCTAAATTTATTTGAACGAGAAATTAAAAATTACGGAAGTATTACAGTTATATTAATCGATTAAAATATAAAAAGTTTTCTTTAATTGTTCATAATATTCTTCGTTAAGTCAACCGCAAAAAAGAAAGTTAGTACATATTTATGCATTTATCTTAATAACTTTTTTTAATGGTATTACGATTTTCTAAATTTCAATCACCTCTCTCGTCCAGACTTTGAATTTCCATGTCTCCTCTTCTTGGAATTCTCTTGTAATTCGAATTCGCATGAATCAGCACATCCGACTCATCTGAATTATTAAATTCTCCGAACTTCGTGCGAACAGGTCTATTAAAATACCCAGATCGCGTCCATTGATGCAACCGTGTCTCATACCCCGAAAGGTCTGCCTCATCGGCATTAGAGTCACTTACGGAACGATATTTGCTGCGATCCTCTTCGTTAATACGTTTCTCGTGTCTATTCGATGAACCTTGTTGAGAATAATGATCACGATTCGATCGATCCGATTGTTTAACGTCGTCGAACTGATCAATATTTTCGAACACGTTGGATTTCTCCGTGGTAAAATCATAAACGTGCCCTTTCGATCGAGGATGATAATTTTGCTTGTTTCTTGATTTTAAGCGAGTCCGATCGATGTTAGACAAAAATTCATCAAAATCGTTATATAATTGATCGTCGATTGGTTTTGCAGTCGACTCGTGCGACTCTTTATGCTGGAAGAAATCGGACAGAGCATCCATGTCGGCCAAATTGTTGGGGCAGTTTTCTTGTCGCAGAACGTCGATCGTGGATGACAGTGGGTACACTTTTATCTGACTTCTTCTTTTCCTGAACTGCAGGCAGAATGGTTTAAAGAAAATAATTCTTGTTGTTTTATAATAAGGGTAATAAATTTTTAACTGTGACCAGATAATATTAAATAATGACACGTCCAAGGAGTTTCTATAAAATTCAACCCGAGGATTGACCAGTTTTCATGAATATTGAACAGCAAACAAAGCAGAGATAAAGAAAAAAAAAAATGTCTCGATTGCTCTGCCTTTCTATCATAAATTACACGATCGCGATGCATCGTACTTTTTTTCTTAGCGTACCTCGAGGGCAAATGCAAGAAAGTGGGCCGTGAATATTCAGTAAGGATTAGATTCCGAGCGAATCGAAACTAATTCGTTATGCTTAAATGCGTTACGTATGTTAGCAGCGATACGTAATAAAGGCGAGCAACCTTGGTTTGACCAACCATATTTGGAATGGCATCATCCTACGATCTCTAACGTCATCGGTACTCCAATGACAGAAGAATCAAAGTAACGTGTATCTTGCATTATTTCTTTTACAAGATAAAAGAGAAAAATAAAATGCAATATATATATTACGATAAGTGATAATAAATTTAAGCAAATTATAATGGAAACGAAAGTGCCCTGCGATGCATGTACCGAGAGTTGTCCCCACTATTATGGGGGAAACTACTGTTCCGAAAAAGGATAAAGGTGACATATATATATATGTCTGCGAGTTATTTTAAAGAGAAAAATTGAACTCACCGCTTCGATACGAGAATTGTCTTTGTTAAGTGCTAACTTGCGAAAGCTTTTATTTAACGATACCACGCCTTGGTAAACGCAGTCGATGTAAACGTCCAGCCGAGCTTCGGATTGACTCTGGTGTACTATAACAATTATGTTCTTCAGCGGGGAATTCGCGTTTAAAGTGTCCACGTTGATGTGCTCTGCAATTCGATGACCATTTTCGTCGATACTTTCGAGGATCACTGAAATATAAGTTTTTTTAACAAGTGATGAATTAAAAGATCGAGATGCAGACAAAAGACACGGAATATTTTTAACTTTCCGCTACTTTATAAAATGCAACGCCATTTATAGAAAACGTTCGACATTTGTATTTCATTTCGAAGAGTTTTTTACCTCTTTTAGCCCGTCTATCTAGAACGAGTACTATTTTGGTTCTAAACTTTCCATATTTTATTGCTAGAAGGGTTTCAACAGTTGCTTCCGATGATTTTTTCTTCGACTTGATGTTCGAAATGGCGATCACGAAATCGTTGTTGCCCCATGTTTTTTGTAGATTCGTAGTTAGATCTGCAAGATATTTCAAAGTCTTACTTACCATTAGAACCATATACTACTTTCATTTTTGTTAATCATTTTTGTATAAACTGAAATTACATTATTATTAATTCACAGATCTATTCTAAGATTTTCTTTTCCTTTTGTTTATTTATTATAAATTAATATAAGAAATTTCGTATCATTGCTATAATATTATAGTTTCTTAAAGAAAGGAAAGGCCTTCTTTTCTGGCAATAATTTAGAAAATCCTGTTTAATAGGAAATTCACGAGTTTATTTCCATAATTGGCTAGCATGAAAATAGTCATTTCAAGTTAAACGACTGTAGGAACGATTTATCTTTCCATGCGTGCTGTTACCAGGTTTCTTGTCAACCTGCATGACGACTCGTTTGCAATACCGTAAACATCTTACGAGAGTGCTCAGCAGCAACTGTTTTCCTGTACAATTTATTTTACTCTTAACGCTACAAAATAAAAATACGAATTACAGAAATACAAAAAATTTTCGCTTTAAGAAAATGAAATGGAGAGATTTCAAATAAGAAGAAGCAGAGAAACTAAAAATATTTGATTCGAACAAAAATTGTCCAATCGTTTACGTTCAAAATCTATATTATAATATACACCGAAAATCTTGGAAAGAGTTTTTTTTTTATTGCAAAAATTTCCGAACTGGAAAACTCCTATCGATTAACGACCTATCGATTTGTTACATTTACGTTCAAAGTTATCGTTAATTACAAAAATTACAAAATAATTACAAAAATAAAACTGTAATACATAGGAAAGATTAAATAATTATTTCGTCTTACCCTTATCCGGTGTAATACTAGAATCGGTGAAATAAACAAGGAAGAGTATCGCGATCATCAACGTCGCGATGACGCGCATTTTAAATCACTTCTTTCTTGCTTACTACTATTAGAATTAATCGCACACCGTGTTTTACGATTTGTTGTTTTTATTACCAATCGATTCGAAACGGCGCATATCGATTCAGTACGGATAAATAGATAGTGGAACGAACGTTGGCGTTCGCCGACTGAGACGAGGAAAAGTCTACGGATGGCTTTATAAGTCACCCACGAGAATTTCCGAGTACAGAGTCGTTGTCCGTGGCATGCAGAACGAAAGGAATTGGTGTATCAAGTTATAATGATTATAGCGACACCTCTCCAGTCCGCACACCGTAGTTGTGCGCAATTGTTAATCAAATAATTTTGATTATAACGTGGATTAATCTGCAAATTATTCACATCATCAGCATCAACGGAACAGAATGTGATTACGTTGTATTAAACTAATAAGGAAAGTTCGAGAGAAATATTAGGCAAATCTTTTTGACCGTAATTCGATTTTTTCACGTGAAAATCTTTGAAGGTAGATCGTTTCCCTGTTTCTCTGTATACCTTTCCTTATATACTTTCTCTACAAACCTGTAACGTTTCAAAAATATTTTTATTACAGTAATACTTGTATCTTTTTTATTTTAAGTAAGGAATAATTTAGATTTAGTATAATTTAACTGATTTATCCACCGCGTTTATTCAATTACCAGTGATCGACCATTCTCTTATCTAAACCGCTAAAAAATTCAAAAGTATCGGAGATTTCCCGCCACTATTTTAGTTTAATCCCCAGGACGCGTTACAGGCGCTGCAAAATGTCTGATTATGATTATATGCAGGAGAAATGCAAATATGTAAAATTACAATTTATTTACTTTTTAAACTAGTGATAAGTGTGTACGTACTTGTGCGTCTAAATATCTAGCTCCAATTCCTTAATCATTTTTATAGATTCTGGCACTTTGTCTGACATTGATATAAACGTAGCTCGATCAATGAGAAATAATGCCACTAAATACAATCTCACCTCTTATTGGATGACTGCCGGTTTATACTTTTGTAGCGTCTCAGAAGGTTTATTTTATGTTTGAATAACATTTGTTAATATAAATGATAAATATCGCGTCTCGTTAATTATAATTAACTCCAATAATTTACCTATATACCTTTTTTATTATGAAAATAAAGCTTATAAATTATCTTTTATAATAATTGATTTATTTACTACGCCAACTTATTTACACGTTATTATTCTATTAGTACAAACTAGTGTCAGTGTGAGTTGAAAAAATTGAAGGAGGTCCGAAATTCAAACAAAACGATTAGTTGGAAAAGAGTTAGGAGCACAGGTATCGCTGTGATCAGTATCATAGAACTATGTTCCATAGATGGGAATGCTGTTTCCCGTAATATCTCTCAAAAAGCAAAAGTATAGTAGCCAAGTGTTTTGTTTAATGATGTGGTTGTTATGAATTCACAATGTTATCGTTTCTCATCTCTTTTAGATGAACTATAATTAAACAAACCCGTGAACTAAGTACAATCCGAAGAATGAATATAAAAAATGTAACGTACAGAAAAAATTAGTTCGCTTGTAATATTAATTATGTAGTACCATCGCGATTTAAATTTAAATTTTTGTTAGTACAAAATACCTCATAGGAATTTTTTCTGTCTTTCAAAAGAGTGGCTACATCTTTCTTAGAAATAAGAACATGTACATAAATACGTATGTATGTGTGTATGAATGTATGTATGAATGTATGTATGTATGTATGTATGTATGTATGTATGTATGTATGTATGTATGACAAATGCAATGAATACTATATGTGGGCGTACGACATATGTATGTTAAAATCATACTAATGTATTTTTAAGTAGAAACGGAAACATCGACATAATTTTTAAAAGTTCTTTTTGTTATTACTTGTAATCGTCACTATCTAAATTTTATTACTATCATACAGATTAGATTATATGGAACAAATATGAACTAGCGTGAAAAGCCGGACATGCAGTAATTTTCATTTACCGTTAAAAAAGAAACGAAAACACTTGCTCGTATAATAATGGGTAAGTTAAAAATATTCATTTACATTTCAAAAATTACTTAACAACTTCTTTTAATATTACAGAAGATTCCACGGAAGCACAAAAATGGCAACATCATTTATCTTTATTGCGAGAACAATATGTCAATTTATACAATACAAATACAGAACTTCAACGAGAATATGCTATTGTTACTGCAAATAAACAAGATACCGGATTTATTAGCAGACTCTTGACAACTATAGCGTCACTATATGGCCAACATCGTTACAGGTTTATTATTATCCACAATTATGTTACAATACGTAAACTTTGTCATTAATGGATATTTATTCATTATTTAGTGATATAATTATCAGATTAAAAGATCAGGAAATACCGGCACATAAATTTATATTGTCTGCCAGAACTGATTTTTTCAGTGATTCAATACTCGCTGAAGTAACTATTTTAGGTAATATGTTAAAAAAATTATGCGTGATGTCCGGATTTTGTGCGAATGGAATTATCTGGATATCTTTAGTTTTCATAATTATATGAAATAACTGTTTAGCACATAATAAATTGTTCAAGCAAAATAATTGAAAAGAAACAGTTCCTCGTATATCCATAAATCTTGACGGTGTTTAGATAATTCCATTTATCTAGCATACCTTACATACAATATATTAGCTGGTAGAATATTTCAAGAATTATTTATTTAACAAATAGTTTTGGAAATATCTTCAAGAAATAAATAGAATGAAATATTTTTTATGGATATGTAGGTGTACATATATATATATATATATTTTATGTGTATATTTTTAGATTGGACTCATTTAGATTCTAATGTTGGATTAGTGTTACTAAAATGGATATACACAGGAAAGATATCGCAAGAGAATTTAACGTTAGATTTAATGAAAGCGGCATGTAATTTCCAGTTGTCAGAATTAGTTGAACAATGTGAGAAGTATTTAATTGGAATAGTGAGTC
Source organism: Xylocopa violacea (assembly GCA_963969225.1). NCBI lineage: Eukaryota > Metazoa > Arthropoda > Insecta > Hymenoptera > Apidae > Xylocopa > Xylocopa violacea. The sequence continues at coordinate 28,095,586 of CAXAJV010000011.1, forward strand.
TCAAAGATTGCGTACAACTGTACGCAGCTGCTGAAGAATTAGGTGCTCAGAAATTAAAAGAGCACTGCAGTTCTTTGATTTCTGCACATTGGGTAAGATACGATAAGTATTTCTTATCATTTCAATTCATTTGGACTCTAATCTTATAACAACTCTGAAATTTTATACCATTAGGAAGACTTAACTGGAGAAGACTTTAAAGAGATGCCTGGCTCCTTATTATATAAATTGTTACACGCTAAAAGTAAATATCCATTGCATGCTGCTGTTAGACTGATGAGGGAGGATGTAGTTTTTTTATACCTGGTGGAAAATAACTCGGAGGTAAGTTACGCATTTTAAAGTATTGTACTTAGACTATTTCATGTGGAGTATCTCATAGGGAACTTATGGTATTAAATGAGTATTCTTACAGAATTTATTTAGAAGGAATAGAAGGGAACATTATGTGAAATAAATAGTTCTTCTGTGAGCGAAGTAACATGACAAATCTTGTATTTTTTATTCCTAATATAACATTTATTGAAAATTCAGCATCCCACTGCATTAAGTGATTTTGCTTCAACTTATGTTAAATCTTCATTATAGTGCCTTCCTAATGAGACATTCCATAGAGTCTAATTAAAATGGACACTGTATAAAAGATATCATTTGTAAATTCATGTGGTACTAGATGTTAGGCAATTGTTAGCAGCAAATTTGAGGGTAATTCTATGAGCCAAAATAAAGACTAAGTAATTATTTTATTAATAACTCAAGCTATTATTAAATATAGCATAACTATAACTAATACAAATGAATTATGCCATCGTATTTATATACTTTCATCACACATTTATTTTATATTTAAAATATTACAACTACATAACTAATGCAACTAATTCATATTATAAAAATTAATATAAAGCATTGAAAGGAAAAATTGCTTTACAGCAATATTTTCATATTACTTTTAAAGAAATGTAAAAAATACTATCATAATAAGTACTTAATGAAAAATCTCATAACGGTGTGGCAAATAGTAATATTGCAATTAATATAAAAATATGATATATATTGATGATTTGGATCGATTGCGATGAATTGCATAACTGATCACCACAAAAACAATACTCTGGTGGGCCACCTGGTACTCCTCTATCTTCTCCGATAAAACAACCTTGCTCGTAAGCTGATGTCACAATTTCTTCTTTGTCTTCCCACTTATTATCATTAAGGATTCGTACTGTTCGTTTTTGAGGTGCACAATCCCTTTCCACTGTTTTCATTATAGATGCTAAAAATGATAGTAAACATATATTATTTTTATTTTATAAATTTGTTAGTTAAATAGAGATTTTGTTACTTTTAAATATAGAATAAATTGTCCTTTTTCTACAAAGTGTCGACGAAGGACAATATACTTGAAACCGAGAACTTCCATCAAATTGGGAACATAATAAATCAGTTTTTTTATATCTTGGTTGCGATCCAAAACATTTATAGCACATAATACCTTCTGCAGTTATTGGAACTATTATTGTGCCTAAAAATATTGAGTATTTCAATAATAAGATACAATTAAAAGTATTTTAATATAACATAAAATGTTAAAGTTATATTGATATAAATTTTAGTTAAAATATTCCAAAGGTGAACGTACATAGAAAAGCTATAGTAATTAATGAGTTTATTTTAAACTGTATTTGCAGGATCATTTCACTGATAATCGAACAGAAATCAGTTAAAGAAAAATATTGTTTTAATTTGTATTTTTATGCTCTTTATGGTGCAATTTTCATTTGTATTTATTTATGTTTATCTACATAAATAAATAATTATTGTCTTATTTATGTTAAAGTTTGATTCATCGTCGCGTAAACCTGGAACAGTTTGACCTGTTAAAAACATATAGTATTATAGCATTTAGTGAAAACATTTTATCTGTACGCACTTTAACATTTTTTTGATATTATTATTGAGATATACAATCATTTTTCATAAATAAATAAATATATAAATAAATAAATAAATAAAGACTTACGAATCTAGCATGTGTGAATTGTAAACAAATGTTGATTCATGAGTACAGAAGAATTCTGTCCAATTTATACCTAAATGATTCAAAATTATTGAAAATATTCTAAGAGGAGTTCTACATCTACAATCGACATTCCATTACAGAATATAACGTATATAATCAAACACTTGTACACATTTTTAACAACACTCTTTATTAACATTCGCCTAGCGTTACATAGCGATCACAGAATTTCGATTAACTGTGCACGACAAAATTCGTTTGGTCGGATGCTGGGTGTAGTTAGATAAATTTATCACGCCCCACGTCATGGCTTTTCTATCTTTTACAAACGACTTTTTCTGATGCATCAAAATGTAATCTGCATATTGCTTTCCGTTTTAATATTAAACACTTCCTTTGTGCGAAGAGAGTATTTATGTAGGTGTAATACGTGCATGGGCAAACATCCGATGAATGTACACGTTGTCTATCTTCGTATAAAATCAAGACAGTGGCTCTCAATCATCTACCCATATTAGGTGAAAACTTCGAATGAATTACATTTAAAATTTGATTCAGTACATTTTCGTGCATTTAATCTCACATTATTTGTAGTTATGAATTAAATAAACTAATTCTCGGTAAATTGTTCATTTAGAGCAATATTAATAAGAGTAAAGCACATGTTATGAATAAAATATTTTATAAAAATATACTATAAGTGGATCGTTTTATCTGGTTTAATTCTGTTTTAGTTAACAAAAGCTGTTAATGCCCTTGACCATAAAGGAGAAATACCCTTGGAAGTCGCTTTAAAAACGCGTCAACCATCGTTGGCGCGTACTTTGGTCGAGCATGGGGCTGATTTAAGCGCGAAAGATTCAAAAGGCCTTTCGTTGCTTCAAGCAGCTATTTTTAAAGGAGATTCTTATTCAGCTGAATTTATAATAGAACAATTGGAAAATAGTGGAAGCGTACAACGATTATGTGAAGATGTGAAACTTACCGAGAACACACGCGATATAAAGAATTTCGAGGAACTCGAAGGATGTACTGCTTTACATTTGATAACGAAACATAATTCGGAAGACATGTTAGCGGTAGCATCTCGATTACTTCAAGCTGGTATCGATCCCAATTTACAAAATCATAGAGGATGGTACGACTTGTTAATTATCCTTTATTTTAAGATTAACGCATTTCAGACCTTCATTATAATTGCTCTATGTTTTTATAGGACTGCTTTACATGACTGTATTCAGGAAAGAAACGAACCACTGTTTGATATTTTATTAGAATGCCAAGGCATAGACTTGGGTAAAACTACTAACGAGGACGATACACCGTTATGTATTGCAATGAAAACAATCCCATTTAGCGAATGTTTTGCCAAGAAACTTTTAGTCAAAGGCGCTACACCGAATCCTGTATATAAAAATACAGGAGATACTTTATTACATATTTTGATAAGAGAAAGCAAAGAGGAAGCAGCATTGTTCTTAATCGATCATTGCAAGGATCCTACTAATTTAATGCAGAAAAATAATGAAGGATATTCAGTTTTACACGAGACTTGTACAATTGGTTTAGAAAACGTAACGCGAGCTTTATTGAAAATCGGTTTCCCAGTTGATGAAGTAGCATCATCAACTGGTGACGCACCAATACATATTGCTGTTTCAAATTTATATTCTACTATTGTAGAAGAATTACTAAATGCACCTAATTCGAATTCTCAATTAAACTTAAAAAATTACGCGAACGAGACTCCTTTAAGTTTAGCTATTAAAGCTCCATTTAAACTAGGCAAGGACATTGTTTTGGCTTTAATAACAGCTGGAGCAAATATCAATCAATGCAATGCAGAAGGTTTGACATTGTTGCATCAAGCTATATTGAAAGAAGATTCAGCAACGGCCATTTTTTTATTAGAAAATGGTGCAGACATGAATATTAGGTAAACAGTGTGTGTGCGCGCGCGCGCGCGCGCGCGCGTGTGTGTGTGTGTGTGTGTGTGTTGTCAAGAGCATTTAAGTATTATACAATATATTTTTAAAAAACTACAATTTTTATTTAGAACTGCAAATGGAGAGACCCCGTTGCAACTTTCTGTGCACTGCAGACTAGGCGAAGTCGTAGAAGCTCTTTGTAAAAGAGGTGTAGATACTTCCATAGGATGTCCATTATGGGATGCGTTAGATTCTGATCAGGAAGATGTAGCATCTATTTTAGTTAAATATGGAGCAGATACTGATTGTTGGGGTCCTGGTCCAGATGGTTGCCAACAAACATTATTACATAGAGCAATTGATCATAACAAAGAGGATATTGCACAATTCCTAATAAGGAGGTGTGTTATATATTGTGGTTTGCGCGATTAAATAAAGCTAAAGATTATTAAACATTACATTGTGATTAAATCACCTTTGTATTGCAGTGGTTGTGATTTAAATGCACCAAGAAGACTTGGCCCAGATGGTGCTGGTGGTGATGAAGCAAAAGATGAGTGTACTCCGTTACATTTATGTTGTCAATGGGGTTTAGAACAAGTTGTACAAACGCTTATTGAACATAGTGCTGATGTGAATGCCCGAGATGTTGAAGGCAAAACTCCAGTTCATGTAGCCATACAAAACCAGCATTCTCAAATTATTTCTCTGTTACTTTGTCATCCTAGTATAGATTTAAATAAACGGGATAAGAAAGGTTTAACACCATTTGCAACAGCTTTAACATTTCGGAACAACAAAGCTGCCCAGGCCATACTGGAAAAGTTACCCAAAGCTGCTGAACAATACGATAATAAGGGCAGAAATTTTTTACATACTGCTATTCAAAAGAATGACATGGAAAGCATACTGTTCCTATTATCTATACAGGTGAATATCATGTTCATTGCGATTACGATCGTATATTTAAACTTACGGCGTATTTGCTTCCGAAACACGTGTGAAGGTGTTTAAAGGGTTAAACACAAGGTATGCATGTAACTGAATAATTTTCATTTTTTAGGTAGATGTAAATTCCAGAGTTCACGATGTTACACAAACTCCACCCTTACACCTTGCTGCAGTTTCTGGGAATGAGGTGTTGGTAAGAAGTTTAATTTTGGCTGGTGCGCGTGTTAACGATACAGATGCAAACAGAAATACTGCGTTGCATGCTGCTGCAAAAGCAGGTCATGCCACAATTGTATCCGCTTTATTACAGGTGAACAAAATCATTTTTTATATTCTTTTCAATTTTATTATGAATTAGAACAGTTATTTTCAGTTAGAGTATAGTTACAGTATAATAACAAAAATAATTAAATAATTTACTTCCCTATTTTAGAACAATATAAATTTCGATGCAGTAAATGCAGATGGTGATAATGCGTTACATGTAGCTGTAAGAGAAGGTCATATATCGGTGGTTAGAACGCTATTAACCGAATGTACATTGGATGCAGAAGCAGTGAATCTTAAAGGAAGAAATCCTTTACATGAATTAGCTAGATGCGGCAAGGATAATGCTGCAACTATATGTGAACTTTTCTTGGAATGTATGTCACAATATCCAGTAAACAGTGCAGGTAATTATGAAATATTACATCTTACTATCGATTATTCTATACTACTGAGGATTCATGTAACATAGAATGTGTTATAAAAGTATAAAACCATTTTAACCAAAATGTAGTATTAGTTGCACTGGTATAAGTGGTTACATATTAATTATTTTCTTTAAGATTTGGATGGCAATACTCCATTACTGATTGCCTATATGAAAGGAAATGGTCAGCTTTGTCGTACTTTGGTAAAGGCTGGTGCATGTTTGGGTTCTATGAATAAAGAAGGGATCACAATCTTCAATTATCAAGTAGCAACAAAACAATTATTATACAGACTGTTAGACTCGTTGACACAAGAAGCACCATGGGCTGACAAAGATCTTTGTCTGGAATGTGGCACAAAATTTTCTCTCACAATGCGAAAACATCACTGGTACAGAAACTGTGAAATATTTATATAAATTTATAAACTCACCCTTTCACAGTGTAATCAGGCCACACTGTTGTATTCGGGCCACACTGTGAGGGGGTTAATGTATTTAAATATTTACATAAAATTATTTATTTTTATTTTTTCTAGCCGTCATTGTGGTCGAATTTTGTGCAATAAATGTTCCGATCAAGATGTTGCAATCTTAAAATTTGGATTAAATAAACCAGTGCGTGTTTGTGCTGTATGTTTTGATGTATTACAACTTGGTGCTGAATGAGTAAAAGAATTTAAATAAAAAAAAAAAATACATATTCATATGTAAATAAAATAAGTGTCATTCCACAAGCATTTTTCACAAAAAATATATTAAAAATTTGTATAATTTCGTGTGAACTAATATATATATTCCTGTATTATATAATTATTCTTGTTAAAAAAAAATTGTTAAATTTATAGTTATTAAATTTTAAATACAAATGAAAGTGTCGATAATATTTAATATTTATTGGTAAATTATCATTTGTTCCTAACATTAATTACACATCTACAATGAGTTGAATTAATTTGTAACATGTTTAGAGAAAAGATGATGCCTTCTTAATTAAAGCATAATCCTTATTTGAGCTTACTGAAGAGTCTTTTTGCTACGCACTGATCTACACATTCTACATAATCAAGTAATTCTTCCATACAAGTTTCTTCGGTCTGTTTTTTTGAGGAAACTCGATCGTTGCAGATGTCAAGTAAGACTTGTAAATCTGAACATTTCTTTTGCCTTGAACACCATGCCTAAGAAAAAAATGATCATGAATGTTTATATCACAATGACATGGCATGAAATAATATTTAAATTTATCTTTTGCTACAGCACAAAAGTAATTTTAAAAGGATAAATACATACTAATCATTATTCGTTTAGGAATCACTAACTTTATCTTTTATTAAGTTAATATATAAATTGATGATAAATAACTACTTTATAGTTGAAACAAATTATTTTCATGAAACCAGTTAAATTTTAAACAGAGGTAACTAAATAATTTTAGCTTCTGTGACATCGCATATTCGGAGACAATTATATTATATTTGAAACAAAAATAAGATAGTAAATTCATTAATGATCAGTAATTGTAAATCTGTAAAACCTTAAAGAATCAAATCTAAAATAATTCCAATATTAATATTATATAACGAGTTTTATGCTTACACGAAGTACTTTCTGTGGATCAATCACTTCTTCGTCATCTGCCCTTACGGTTGGAAAATAATGATTAAGAAAATTTTGTAAAAAAGACATACTTTTAAAAGTAATCGTTATTTAAAGTTTACACGATTATAGTCAATCAACTTCGACTGTTCACGGAATTTCTGGCTTGCGATACAGAACCTCGCAGATAGAAAATATTGGCTCGAGTTGCTTATTGTACAGATGACCATGTTTGATGGTAACGGTGTTAGTGAGTTTCCATAAAATTTAGGTACAATTTTCATACAAAAGGTCACATAACAACTCTCATCGTAACATGATAGGAGAAACATTTCAGAATTATATTTTACATATACAAAAGTAAATTGTTAATGAATGAATTTATTAAAAGCAGATTGTAAAAATCACCTTCATTTGAAATCATTGTAAACCGAGCAGTACGATTATGTTAAATTAAATACATAATACGTACAGAAATGTATGAATGAGCGTTGAGAAAGCAATCATAATTTTTAAATTTCATACAATTTCTGTTGAGATTTAGATTTACGTAAGTTTAAACAATAATAACAATATGTGACTAAAATTTAAAAACAAAAAATTGCAATAGGTCCATATTGTAATTAAGTTTTAATTAAGTATTTTACTGAAATTAAAATCTCTCTCTCTCTCTCCCTTTCTCTTTCTTATACAGGCAATACATACATACATATATATATATATATATATTGTTAATTAATTATTAGTTTATTCAAATTTAACTATTAAAAGAAAGCATATCTTTATAAATCATTTACCTGAAATATCTTTACTTCGTGATATCTTTCGTTTATAAATATATATATATATATATATATATATATATATATATATATATATATACATATATTAACGCCGAAGATATATTAAAAAATTCTCTTCGATGCGAAGTGCATTGATATCCATAAATTTTCATGTGCGCATAATAAATGCGCAATTTTCTTCGAAGGAAGAGTGTTGATTTGCCGAGAGGTTGTCTGAAAATTCTCTTAGATCGAAACTGCCCAATACGCGGATAAAATGCCACTCATTGCATGGGAAGAAAATTTCAACAATTACTTTGCAATACTGTTGTTAAGCATTTAATTGCCTTAGCAAATTATTGGTAAATATACAGAATGCCAGCGGTAGACGAAATTTTCAATTATTTTTTAAACGATACGAAAATCTGTGAATCAAGACAGAGTAGGAAACGAAAAAAAATGTTGAATATTTGGCTGAGTTACACACTTTGATTTTCATTTAGTATACTTTAGCGTAGCAATTTTTCTTTTAAGAATATCGCAAATGTTGTTTTACAGATAACGAAAAATATCTGTTTAAAATATTTATATTATTTGTTCAATAAAATGATCAAAAGAACCATCATGTTCTTTATAACAAGGATGGCGTCATTCGAATCTCATCGTGTAATTTTATCAAAGCTACAAATTTGTTAAAACACAGCAAACGTATTCTGTATACTAACGTAAAATGAAATAAGTTTCACTGAATTAACAAAATTGCACACGATTGTTTATACTACCGATTATTAGTTGAAAAAAATAAGGTAAATCAGGGCGCAGTGCGTTGTGCTCAACAGCCAAACATTGAGGTAGTTTTGCGCTGGTGTGTCGGAGAGCTAGTATCAATAAACCTCTCTATTTTTCACGAAGAAAGTTCAACGAAGAATAAAAGGAAGTTAAGTGTCAAGGCTGATGTATAAATGACATCCATATAGTAAATGCGACATTATACGGGCAAGTTGAAAAATTGCAAGTTTTTGAAAAAACCGGAACGTACTTGGATAAAATTGAAGGGCTGTGTTTTCTATAAAAAAGACCTCCACTTTATTGGAGTGTGCCCGAGGAAATCAATTTTTAAAGAACATAATAGAGAGAATTCTTTTGACGAAATGGTTGTCATACCGTTTCTTTGCACTAAAGTCCAACCTAAAAACTCTCAAATGTTTGAGGTTATGTTTTATTGAAACATGAATTTCTTATATTAACAAGCAAAGCAATTCGTCAGAAAAACAAAAACAAACTGGATGCAAGTTAAAAGTAAGACCAAATTTTTCTATCGTATATCAAGTTTTACATTGGAAGATCATAGTTTTTACATCAACACTGGCTTTTGAACATTTATTTTATTTTAAGAATCTGCATCTTAATGACTCTGTTTAATTACATTTTATTCGTGTTTATTTATTCGTAACTTTATTTCTTCTTTTCCTTTCTTTTTTTCTTTTTTTTTTTTTTTTTTTTTGGAGATTTTGATAGCTTCAAGATTTTGTGCAATGTAGAGAGTTATACATTAGAATTTTTAAACCTTAATTAATAACGTGATATTTTAATTTACACACATTAGTACGGGATTTCATATTCAGTAGTTTATGAAATTACTTTAGCCAGATGCTCGTTATTAAAAAATTTGTTCGTTGTATTTCATCTTATATCCTCTATTTCAACTTTTACTCTTTTACAGTAATTTATGTGAGCGGATAATGCTTGGAGGCAATGAACGGAATGGAGAGACATGGGCATTCACATGGACATGGATATTCGCATGCGCACTCGCATCGTCATCGCCATTCGCATGGAAACTTGCAAAGTGCATCGCAAGCCTCGAATCAACCATCGAAGCATAGCCATACCCATCCACCGCACTCACAGAAAGATACGACTGCTGTTCAAACACCTCAGAAGCCACGGAACTATAAGCTATTGGTTGACCCATTTTTGGTGAAAGGTGCGACAAAACTGTATAGATACGATGGCATGGTTCCAGGGGATCCAACTTATCCTGAAGTTCAACCTCGAGACCCCAGATCACAGTTAACAAGAATTTGGACTCGTTTAGAGCAACTCGATTTACCTGTACCTAGATTTAAAATTGACTCGAATTATTGTGGTGAACCTCCTCCGCTCGAAGTGACATTCTGTCATTTAAATGACAATATCGATAAAACTTTTTTATCAGACATGGTTCAAAAATTTGGAGCAGTAGAAGAACTCATTGTTTATTATCATCCTGTAACTAACAAGCATCTCGGAATTGCAAGAGTAGTGTTTGAAAGTACAAAAGCTTCGAAAGCTTGTGTAGACAAATTAAATAATACATCTGTGATGGGTAAAGTCTTAAGAGTATTTCTTGACGCGTTCGGGGAAGAATGTAAAAAAATCTACGATGAGTTAACTACAGAGAAAAAGCCGGAGAAGAAAATTGAGAAAGAAACGAAATCGGAAAATGAGCAAGGAAAGCAAACACCGGTTGAGAAAGTTACTAGCGAAGAAAGGGATGACTTTAGAAGCAACAAAAAAATGGTATCAAATATAGAAAAATCAAGAGATACGTATATAGAAAACTCGAGATACAATAAGTATAGGGATTATCCTACACCTAGTGGAAGTGCAGGAAGTGATTTAGGTTACGGTACTGCACCTAGTGAACTAAATTATTCTGGTAATTATTCACAAAATTCTACTCCAGCCACAAATTATGATTTTTATTATAGTGGTTATCATCATCAACCTGCGAATAATTATTTAGCAAATATGCCGCAAAATGTATCACAAAATCTTTCTATGCAGCAAAATTCAAATATGTGGTGGGGAAATAATACAGGGGCAGCAGGTTATGCGTCGTCTTCTATGTGGCCTGTTCAACACGGAACAAATTTAGATAATCCTAATTCTAATGTAGTACCAATTTCCAAGGCTTCTAACACAAAAGTACATCACACACCTAAAAAGGAAAAGGAAAATCAAACCGTTACAAAAAATTCATCGCGAGACTCACCGGTAGAGACTCGTAAAACATTAGATTTGGATACCAGAATTGCTATGTTATTGAAAGACAAGACACGAGGAATGGCACCACTTTTCCTACAATTTGGTAGTGACTCAGAAGATGAAAAGAAATCCGCCACTGCGGATAATGAAATGCTTTCAGAACCACCGAGTCCTTTCCTATCTCATGAAACGTACAAATCGTGTTTCGAAAAAATGAGAGCACGGAATAAAGAACGATGGAAAGTGCACGAGAACAGCATCAATCAATTTTCTGTTGACGAAGATTTAGGTAGTGTTATAAGTTCAAGCGAAGATGAAGCGTTATTGGGAAGTTATAGTCCGGCACCAGACGAAATTGAACCAGAACCACCGAAGGATCCACCACCGCCGCCTCCGCCTGATGATGATAGAATGTCTTTAAGTCCATTAAGTTCGGGAGATGAGAAAATTGAAGAGGTATTTGTAGTATTAAATATTGAATTAATCTATAATTATATGATTTACTTATATATTTAACTGTTTAAATGAGCAGGTTATAGCTCAGGCAGAACCTACGAGTCAATTATATCCGGGAGCTGGTTATCCTGGACATTTAACTCATTATCCTACTAGCGATATGTACCATTGGCCAAGACCAGCACAATATCCATACCCTTATGGGACGACATACTTACAAAGTCATTATCAACCAAATACTACATCATTTTCTGGAACAGTAGGAAATCATCAAGGAGCAAATTATTATCCATCCTTTCAATCGAGGCTGCATGCTATGGCAAATCACAATATTACAAAAGATAATCCACAGGTATACATATATTTGTATGTCCTTAATGCGTTTAACTAGATCACGTTCTTGTATAACGTGACTTAAATTTATATTAACACTCGTGAATATGAGCATTGTGTAACCGAAATTTTAAACACTTAGGGCCCTACTATTAACGGTGTATTGAACAGAGTTGTAAATGAATTGAAACAAATTTTAAAAAAGGATTTTAACAAAAAAATGATTGAGAATACCGCATTTAAATTGTTTGAAGTATGGTGGGATGAAAAGAAATCAGAGAAAAGTCAAAATCAAGGAGGAGATAATACTATTGTTAATAACAGTAATAAAGACGAAGGACAGAAACCACAAGGACTGTCGCTACTTTTAGACCAGGGACCCTCTCTTGGATTTAATTACGATGGATTTGGTCTGGGTATTAGAGCTAGCATGCCAAAGATGCCGTCTTTCAGGGTAAAATAATTATTCCCTTTATACGAAAATTTTATCATTTAGAAACATGTAGTAGCGATTAAAATTTCAATACTTATATTGCAGCGCAAAATCAAAGCTCCAAGCCCGTTACCGCAAGACGAAGATAGTCGTCAGTCTGATCATGGTGATACAGAACTTATAGGAAGCGATAGCGATCTTGACTTAGCGTCGGTGCAAAAGGGTAAAAGGCCAGTTACTTCTCTTCCAAGCGTTTCTTCGTCGTCTTCTACGTCATCGTCGTCAAGCGAGAGTAGTAGCGACGAGATGAGTTGTAGTGAATCTTCCAGCAGTTCGAGCGACAGCTCCGATGAAGAAGTATGTTCTGGAAACTTTGAAGACGAGGTATATAAGTAAACAGTAATTGTATGCATTCGTATAAACATAAAAACGTTGAAAAATGTTTACCCCTTTCGCTGGACAATAACTGTCTTCGAGATGTTACTCGCGCGTATAATACTTTTTGAATACTTTCTTAAAATGAACGTAATCTTTATTTTTCAGCAAGATACGGACAGTCGCATGTCGGATCATCGTCCCTTGGCTTGTAATAGCGAAGACCCTGATATCTTAACAGAGCTTGCAATTCAAAGATCGTTAGATTGTCCAACCCCTACCGGTAGAGAAACACCGCTACCCGATATTCAAATAAAAGATGCGAATTCAAATGAATTCCCGCAATGTGATAACGAAGCCAGCCCTATACCATCTCCGTTAAGATATGAAAGTGATAGAGAGGAACGTGGAAAGGTAAACGAGAAATCTGTCGACGTGGAACATCTTGAGAAAGTTCAAACACTGATCGAAGATGTAGAAGTAAAAAGCATTGAAGATGAGATGCAAGGGAAAATGAAGGGTATCTCGGTAGCACAAGGTAAACAAGAATCATGTGATATGCAAAAAATGGAAAATTCTGCAGCGGAAGCTTTAATAACTTTAGCTGGCCAAGATAACATTATAAGACATAGAAGTCCGGGACCTGTACAACCAAATATTATTAGAGCTCTTCAAACGATGTCTGCTAAGTACATTAACGATGAACCCATATTAAAAGAATCAGAAAAGATCGAAATGTTCAGTGAGATACCTACCACCGACTCGGAGGAAGAAAGCTTAGAAATTAGAAGATTAAGGTTCGTAATATCGCCCGTTGTGCATGTAAATTTTGTAAAAAACGAACACTATTCAGTATGCTGCTTCTTTTATTTAATGGATTAACATAAGGCCCGATGTATTTCATAATGTTGCATTAATTAGGTACCAAGCTGAAGCTGATCTTCGACTGAATGGTCAACAGAGTCCGAAAAATTCACAGGCTTCGCAAGTGTTCATGGAACATTCGTATTCGTTGCCTCCAGCACAATCAGAAATTGTAAAATCTGTACTCCGTGCACCGCCGCCGGCACCGATCAAACCAGTGAAACTTAAACCTTCTAAAATTATGAAATTATCTAAGACTAAAGATAAAGCACACAGAGTAGAGAAGAGAAAATACAACAAATATACTAAAATACATGTCCATCAAAATCACGAGGGAGAAAAGGAAAATATCGAAAATGAATACGTTTATGAGAAATATTCGAAAAAGATTGAGGAGCGAACGGTTACATACAAAGAGCGCGATCTTATGTCAGAAATGGCTATTTTGTATGAATTCTTAACGAGGGGCATAGACGCGGAAGATGTGGAATATTTAAGAAGAAGTTACGAGGCTTTACTAGCCGACGATAGTCAAGGTTATTGGTTAAATGACACGCATTGGGTTGATCATCCTCCAACCGATATTCCAAGTCCTGCAAAGCGAAGAAAGAGAGATGAACTTAGATTGCATGCAAGCGGAAGTGCAAGGACGGAAGGATATTATAAAGTTGATGTACGAGAAAAAGCTAAGCATAAGGTAAACATAATGAATTTGATTGAATTCTACTTTTATGCACGAGAGATGTTCGCCCTATATGAAATTCAAATAAAACGTTGTTTTTTAAAATTAATTTTTTATAGCATCACTATGCGCAAAGCATACAGCGAAGTAACGACGTTGAGGATAGCAATGGTCCTTATGCTGGTGGCGATGGAACAATGAATGGTCCAAAGAACAATACTAAAGCTTTAACTGGTAAAATGCAAGCACTATCTCGTGAAGCCCGAAGCAATCAACGTCGATTACTGACTGCCTTCGGTATCGATACCGATAGTGATCTTCTTAAGTTCAATCAGTTGAAAGTAAGACTTTAATTATTTCATCCGATTATTTGTTTCACCTTCGTCAAGTTTACCTACTAAGTTGTACAATTTTAATTCGTTTTACAGTTTAGGAAAAAACAATTAAAATTTGCCAAATCCGGAATACACGATTGGGGTTTGTTTGCCATGGAACCAATTGCAGCCGATGAGATGGTTATCGAATATGTTGGACAAATGGTCAGGCCTGTTGTTGCCGATCTACGGGAGTCTCAATATGAAGCTACCGGTATCGGTAGTTCTTATCTTTTCCGCATTGATTTAGATACAATTATCGATGCAACGAAATGTGGAAATTTAGCGCGTTTCATTAATCATAGCTGCAATGTGAGTATGAGAATGGTTTCCTTATTATGTCGCAAAATTAAACGTAAAATTAAACGTAACCGGTACGAGTCTGGTTATATTTTTAATTCGTTCCTGTTCTTTCAGCCGAATTGTTACGCAAAGGTAATTACAATCGAAAGCCAAAAGAAAATTGTAATCTATAGTAAACAACCAATAGGAGTTAACGAGGAAATTACATACGATTATAAATTTCCATTGGAGGACGATAAAATCCCTTGCCTATGTGGAGCTCCTCAGTGTCGGGGTACCTTGAATTGAATCATTCATAAAACTATACTGTTCATCCTTTTCCTGTCTTCTACATTTCATCATACCCTACTCATATTTTTGTAAATATTTCCCCATGTAAACATTTTATAAAATGCAATGGAAAAATGCTAAATTATGTTAATATGAACTCCTCTTCTTTTTCTAACATCCTTCCCGCGATACTACGATACATCAAGTACCCAAACGAATCTAAATATCATTACGATATTTATAATTTACGGTTGTTTTTGTACATATGCGTAATTTAAGGTTTTATTCCCCTATTATGTTTCTTTTATTGTTCAAAATAAAGTAACAATTTGTTAAAAGTGTTTATGTCGATCGATATAAAAAAGATTCCATTTTCTAACAAAATCGATTCGAACTGCAAGTGTAAATGATTTTTTAAAATCGCTTATTTTTGCCTCCTTTTTAGTTAATTATCTCGGTACGTATTAAATTTAGGTATATTCTCCTTTTACGTCATACTCGTGTGTAATGTCGCTTCTATGTATCACCTTGACATTTATAATTTCTAATAAAGATATTTTTAAACGAATAAGTTGAACGACATGCATAATTAATTAAAATGTAAGAGTAATGTAAAGCTGAAACGAACGAATCGAAACATTTTGGTCCTTTAACTTTTTTGTTTCTAGTCAGTTTAAATTTATCGAATATAACCTTACAAAATTTTGACGTTTTGCATTGAAACTAAAGAGAGAAAAAAAAAAAAAAGAAGAAAAAAGAATGGATAGAAGTAAGAATTACATTTTTCGTATCGAATTATGCATTTAAATTGTCCCTCTGTGACAACATGTTAACCAACATTCAAGACGTAACAGGAAAGTTGCAAGGTTGGAAGTACGAATACGATATAAAAGTTCATTTTTCGTGGTGAAAAAGTGTCAAGATACATTTCATAGGGAGAAACAAAGTGTCGTACACGTACAGTAACGTTATTGTTTGTGCCGTTTGAAAAATATAATTTTAAAGGTTATTTTTTTCAAAGAATATGGCAGATCGTTTAACGCAATTACAAGATACCATAAATCAGGTAATTGTTTGTAAATTATAATCATATATAAATATAGTGTATAAAATAATCCGTAATTTTTATTTATTTCAGCAAGCAGAACATTTTTGTAATAGCGTAGGTATTTTACAACAATATTCAACACCCAGTAAATTTCCTGGTTTTGATCGTGTTGGAACACCGCAACCACATCAACCTCAGGAAGGTAGTTTTACAGATAATTTGCCTCCCTTAGCAGTATAGTTAAGATTTGATTCACATTTTTATGTTAAAAGTACTCTCACATTTCAGATTACGCGGCATTATTTGCTACACTTATAGCAAGGTGTGCCAAAGATATCGATACGTTGATTGAAAGTTTGCCAAGCGAAGAATCCTCGCAAGAATTACAAGTCGCGAGCCTTAGTCGTCTTGAACAAGAAAACCAAGAAGCTGGCGAACAATTAGAAGAAGTTGTCAAACAGGGGGAAGCACTTTTACAAAGGATTCAAGCTGCTTTGCAAGATATTGCTCAAAGTCAGTTAGATATGCAAGACCCAGCGTCCACGTCTGTAGTTAATATTAATCTAAATGCCAATTCAACTTTCAAACAAGAAAATGCAAGTTCTATAAATTCTGTGTCCTCGAATAGCACGCATCAATTATCTGATCCTTCGCCTAATTCTGTAAATCAATAATATATCTCTGTTATAACTTAATTTTTTTATAAATTTACTTTTAAATTTACATTTTAAGTTATTAAAATTGTACGAAATATTTTGTACTTGCAAAGTAAATAATATGCAGCAGAGTTGTACAAAAATGTTATGTTTAATAATTCACTGCGTTTGAAATGATATATCTACAATTACATTAAATATGAAACATGAAATTATACTAATGTTTTTAACCGAGCTATTTTTTCAGAAGATTTATGAATGTTTCTCGTGGTATGCTTATTGTTGCAGCCATTTTCATCTTTTTCTTTCCAGCTGATTGTTGAGCCAATAGTTTCATTTTTCTAGTAATATCGCCACCGCCCTAAATTAAAAGAGAATTGATAGTGTGGGAATACATAAGAAAAAAGAAAATGTACTTTACAATGTAAAAGAAAGAATTCTTACTAGTTTTGCAGTTACGTTTTTTCTATATGGTTTCAAAGTTTCTCTTGCAAGCACTTTTCCTTTAACTATTGCTTGAACTACTATTTCAAATAACTGACGCGGTAGGATATCTACTAATTTTTCGCATATCTCCCTGCTTGTTTTACGAACTTTGCTAATATGTAAAATAACACTAAATTCTTCCACTATATTACCATTTAAAGCAATATTTAACTGAAACAGAGTATTATTAATGTAACAAAAGTAAATGATATATACATGGAATGTTTCGTGTACAAGAGAGCGGAGCTTTAAAATAGTATAATACATATTCATAAATCTATTAAAATAATTGTGATTACCTTCGTGATATTCGTAGGTTCGTAACCATAATCTTCGTAATCGAAAGTACCATATCCCGAAGTTATACGTTTTAGTGTATCGTGAAGATCAATGATAATTTCATTCAATGGCAATACGTATTGAAACATTGTTCTATTGAAATCAATACTTTTTGTCAATCGTTGTATTCCCCGCTTTTCAAGGCATAAAGACGTTACCGCACCCATGTATTCAGCTAACATGCAATTATAAATTACTTAGTAGTCTTTTCATTACAACCAAAAGTATATTGTATAAGATTGAAGTGTTAAATGTACTTGGTACTATAATAGTCCCTAATACCATAGGTTCGTAGAATTCTTCTACAATCTGAGGGTCAGGAAAATCTGCAGGATTACTGAATGTGATTATATCGCTTTTGTATTTTTTAATATTTTTTTTGCCAATAATCTTTGCCTTGTACGTAACGCTAGGTGTCGTAACAACTGATTGAGTTCCATATTCTTGGTCGAGTCGTTGCATGAACACTTCCAGATGCAATAAACCTAAAAATCCAATCCTCCACCCTTGTCCAAGAGCTACGCTAATATAAAATTGTACTATGAGCGGTTACTTAGATAAACTAATTAAATACAATAGACATGACAGGTAGAGTAAAAAATACCTAGATTCTAGTGTAACAGAAACACTGCTATCATTTAATGTTAACTTCTCTATAGCAGCTCGCATAGCTTCAAACTGTGATTTATCAATCGGATAAACTCCCGAGAAGACCATTGGTTTGGGTGATTTAAATCCTAGTAAAGGTTCAACGACATCATTTTTCAAATGCAACGTGTCTCCTATAACTGCCTCTTTAGGAGATCTCATGTTACACGAGATGCACCCTATTTGACCTGCAAATCTAGCACACACATGTTCTTAGATGAATTATTCTTCGACTGACAATTTATCATTTGTATAAACAGATATTTTTGTAAAATTATAAAGTAGACAAAGCGTAGTATTTACAATTTATTTACGTCTTCCTCCGAAGGTCTCAACAATGAAAGTTTTTTAATTGTGTAAGATTTCTCAGTATACATCGAAGTGATTTGTTGCTTCAGATTCAGGAATCCCTCTTTAACGTATATCAGTAAAATTGTCCCTTTGTATTTATCGTACCAGCTATCGAATATCAAAGCTCTGAAAGGTTTGTCTCTACACGCGTCAGGCGGTGGAATTCTTTCAACAATGGCATCCAAAACTTTAGGTACTCCTGTACCTAATTTAGCAGATACTTTTAAAACATTGGATTCTTTTATGTTGAACAACGTTTCTAATTGATTTATAACTTTGGTAGGATTGGCATTTTTCAAATCTATTTTATTAATTACTGGTATTACAACTAGATTAAATTTAACAGCTAAATGAAAATTAGCCACAGTTTGCGCTTGTACACCATCGTTTGCATCTATTACTAAAATTACTCCTTGACAAGGGGCTAGCGAACGATGTACCTCGGCAGAGAAATCTACGTGACCAGGCGTATCTATCAAATTAAGAAGATACTCGGTGCCTTTGTACGTATAATTGAGAGATGCTGTTTGAGCTTTAACCGTAATCCCACGTTCTCTTTCAACTTGTAACTTGTCTAGTATTTGTTCGCCAGAGTTCTTTGTTATCGCACCTGTTAATTCTAGAAGTCTGTCGGCGAGTGTACTTTTACCATGATCAACGTGCGCTATGATACTAAAATTACGAATATTTTCTATCGGCGTTTCGTACTCTTTCACATTTTCTGAGCACATAGAGTAACATTTCTTAAAAGAAAAGGATCGTTGTCTGTAACAAAATATTTGACTCGGTCAGAACTTTGCGAGAGATAAAGAAGAGAAGACAAATATATAATTGACAGATGGTAGTAAATTATTTAAGAAAAACTATTTAAAACTAACCTCAGAAGTATTTGGACAAGGTTATTTCTTTGTAGAAACCATATACGATAAATAAATTTATTGGCCGTCATAATCATTAATAAAGAGAAATTTGAATATAATAAATAAATGCTTTCACCCTTAATGTAATTATTACTGTTATTATTATTAATGCATAACGAATAGTACAATTTGTTATTAAATACTTTACAAATTCTATCAAAGTTTTTAATTATATTGTAACCTCCGTTTGTAGGCAAATAAGATAATTATACATCTACAATGATCATTATGAATACGTTTGCATAAAGTTTAGCGTAAATTGTTTATTTAACGTTGCAAATAAGTATTTTGTTTTTCTTTTTATTTTTAAATAAAAACACTACATAACGTTCGTCGCACCATTTCTTCGAAGAGTGCTGAAACTGGTCGCGCATCGTTATCGACAGCGAGGTAAACTACCGACGGACCGGTGGCGCCATCTCTTCGAGAAGTGCCGAAACTGGTCGCGCATCGTTATCGACAGCGAAGTAAACTACCGACGGACTAGTGGCGCCATCTATTCGACAAAAGGTGAAACTAAACGGCGACCAGCTTCAGCAGTTTCCGAAGAGATGGCGCCACCGGTCCGTCGGTAGATTACTTCGCCGTCGGTAATGCTGCGCGACCAGTTTCAGCACTTCTCGGAGAGATGGCGCCACGCGTGACAAAAAAAAGAACCGAAATTGGATAATAAACATAAATTCGTACAGTGAACGTACGTTCAGTTGGTTATCCTAAGTAACTATCAGGAATTGTTACGAATCGGTAATTTGTTATACTTTTTGACACGATATGCATTTAAATATTTAATTATAATACTGTGGTATTGTAAGATTGATTAAATAACGATATCTCTCTTTTTCTTAATGTCGCTAATCAATATGCGGTGTAAACGTAAATGTTTACAAATTCTTCGATGCACGTATGTTATTGTAGTAGAGGAACAATTAAAACTTTGATAAACTATCAACGAGAGTATTGGAATAATCGAGTGACTTTAATGTGTACCAGCGGAGTATTTTGAAGGGGTTGGACGGCTGCGGGAGCAACCCTCTGCAAAACTAATCACTGGATAATGGACAAATTTATATTCGTGCGTTGTACCCGTCGAGCCCTTGCGCTCCACGATGAAATGTCACCCGCTACGATCCCTCCTTGCCTCTCTGTCTACTCGGTCAAGTCAACTTTCTTAATTAAAGATCATTCCGAATCCGCGAGCTTAACTTTCTATACGTTCTTCGAACGCACCTTTTTCGCCCGATCTTAGCAGCCTCTACCGTTATAAACTGTTTATCGTTTTCTACTGGCATTGCAAACTTTTTAAACCAAGCCAGCCAATTACGACTAACGGAGATCCACAAGCTCGCGATCGTAACCTCTTCTCTAACCGTTTCACCTGAATATTAAATCGGAAAATTGGTCGACGATAATAAGGGTGGGCGAGAGGGACGCGCAGATACATATACGTATCGAAAGCCCAGGGGCGTTTGTATGTTCCTGGCTCCATGTCCGAGAGAGCACGCTTCCGCCTGATCGCCCACATACATTTTCGTTAAAACGCGTGTTCCGTTCGTTTCATTAATTTTAATGCTCGCCGAGCATTCTGTTCATTTCTGCGCAACATATGAATACGGGATTCGCCACTGGTCGTCTCTCTTTCGCTCTCCCCGTTTCGTCGAACAGCGCGTACGATACACGGAAAACGACAATCCTCCGCCAAGCGGAGGGTAAATCTACCGGGTGTTTCAGTTCGTTTACTTTACAGATAAATTTTCCAGATAGATTTCCAGATTTCGGTTACTCTACTCGCGCCTCGTCGACCTCTGGTCGTCTTCGATACTTTCTAATTATTTCCATTTCTAATTGGATAATATCGCGCAATATTTTCTATTTCTATATTTGAAAGTCAGCTTTGAAACTACCTGTACGCGCAGCACAAGCTGGCGAACACGTATCCGCGTAGGGCACACACGACAAACACGCCTATATACAGAGATACAGAGTAGTCGGGTACGCGTGTACGAGAGAGCAGCGAGGTCGCTCATGCGAACACGGCCTCGGGTTGGTTGATATTAATTAATAATCAGAAACAGATGCGGCCTCAGCCCGCTCCCGGTTCCGCGCTAGGCGGCGGTTTCGAAACGATAATTATTTAAGTCTCTCTCCTCCTCCTCCTCCTCCAGCTGTTCCAGTTACTACGCTTCCTCTCCCACCGCGGTGTGCTAATTAAATATATATATATATATATATATATATATATATATATATATATATATTTTATCTCTCTCCACCAACGCACACTCTTTCACCGTCTTCCGAAGATGGCATCAGCCGAAAGATCGCCGCAAGTTTTTCGCGTACGCGCCAGAAGGAAAATAAGACGCGGTGGAACCAGTGTCTGCCTTAATATCCGCCACTAACATTATTTCATAAAAGTATTACTATAAATCCAAACTCGCGTTATTTAAGCACCGCCGCCATCGCCGTCGTCGTCGTGGTCGTCGTCGCTGCCGCCACCGGCGGCGAGCCCCAAACCACGCCGCGTTCGCCTTTCTCCTTACATTATACCGGCCGGAGGCAACTTTTGCCACCACCCTCTTTTCCCTCCGTCACATTAGAGATATATTATGCAGATAGCGGAGGCGCCAACCGGCCAGAAACTGCGAAAGGAACTGCGGAAATTTAAAACTTTATTTACCCTACGCTGAACGATTTCGTTCAGTTCAGTTCTGTTCCCTCGACCCTTGTGTTATTGTTATTTCCCGGTATTCGTTCGAAAAGCCACCTACACCTCCACCTTACGTCCAGTAGAAATTTCATGATACGGAAATTGGCTGACGCTAATATAATTTGTGCATACACCTCGTTGGACGCGTTTATGCGACTACGTTAATAATTATTACGCTTATTATTATTACGGACGAGCGATTGGAAACAAATTATTTAATCGCAACAGGATCAGGCGTGTTAAGAGAGAATTTGCTGGGAATTCTTCGGGAACCATTTCCGGTTCCGGCTGTACTTACACCCTCGAACGAAGGCGACGCTTGCGTCGTGATTGCGAGCGACGGAGGGTGAAAAAACTCGACCGCCCCCTTTTTACACTTTCTTTTCGTTTTCTCGCCACTCTCCAAGGCAGAAGACGCGAAAGAAAGAAAGGAGAGAAAGTACCGCTTTCAATTTTCTTATCGCGTTAGAGCGAAACAAAATTTTAGCAGCGGAAGGCCCGTTTCCTCCGTCCGGGCGGGTCGGTGGTGGCCCGCTCATTAATTTTTCACGCTCGTCCCAGTCTCATCCCGTTGGCGCGCGTTCGCCAGCACACGCGTTAGGACTTGTTCGGACCTTGAGCGCCCAACGAGGCGAACTCGCGCGAACGGGAATCGCTCGCTCGCACGAGCAACCCCATAAATATTGTAGTGACGCGAGCCGCGGGAGGGTTTTCTGACTCGTTGGCGCTAATACGAGCACCACTCCCGCCGCGCGCCGCCTCTTCTTCTTCTTTTTTTCTCCTCTCTTTTCTTTCGCGTCTGAAAAGTACGCGAACACCGCCCGAGGGACGGTGCGCTAAAAACGAATTAAACGAAACCTTTGTGCGCGGCTACTTTGACACCTTCTTTCCAGGTCCGGGCTTCGCCGGTTCTGCGACCCGCCCCTTACGTCCGCGCCGTTTAACTTTGCACGCCATCCAGTTTTAGCTATTTTTTTTTTTTTTTTTTCTCTACCCTCCGAATCGATGCGAGTCCTTTGTTCCGAGTGTCCAGCGCGAAAGGATCGGTTAGTTCAGGAAACGCGGAGGTAGTTGGAAGAGGTTTTTCAGCGTTTCTTCCTTGGTCTCTTCGCGTGCAATCGATTCTTCCGCCATATCGCACGGACCACTTCAACGGGCAAGAAGGCACGCGTGAATGCTGCAACGACAACCGGTTCGGGAGAAAGAACGAAGACGGAAGGAGAATAAAAAGAGAAAAAACAAATGTTCACTTGCGTCGATTCGCTTCGTTGCCGATTCAAGATTCGGTAGACCAGTGCCAGTTACCGAGCTTATTAAACCGAGTTTACCGTATGTTTCATGCTTTTTCGGATAATTCTTCCAAAAAGATTTCTCTTTCTTTTTTCGAGCGATCGCCAATAAAGTAGCTGTAGCCATTACGTCGAATTAGTATTGTGATTGTGTAACCGACGCGATCTGACTGCATTATAAAGTGTGCACGCGCGTGTCGCATTACACCAAAACGAAATAGCATTCAATATAATCGCCGGCTCCCTTTCCCTCTCTTTCGTTCATCGCCACCGTATCCCGACATTTGGCGTTCATTCGCGTTCAATTCGGGCTACGCATCGGCAGTGAAATAGAATAGGAATCGGTGGAAAAAAACGTTCCTCTTCGAAAGACCTTAGAATTCTTCCCTTTTGAAAATTAATCAAGCGAGATTCGAAAAACTATGCTCGAACGATAACTAGATTCTTGGCGAAATATTCGAGAGAGCGCATTGCGACTGGGTTGGGCGCGGTACCACGGTACCACAGCCGACGCTCGCCGTCATACAATTTATTGGTAAACTTTACTAGCTTGTTAGAGGGTTACGTGCGCTGGGATAAGAAATATCCAGACCGGTATCCAGCCCATCCCGGCAGGGCCTACGCCATCGCCAGAGCGCCACCCCCGTGTATTCATCCCGCCCTCCGCAACTCCCACGTTCGCGTTACCAACATTCTTTGCCGCTGTGTGCAGCCACCACCGCAGACAGTATACCTGGAGCAGCAGCAGTAGCAGCAGCAGCAGCAGCAGCAGCAGCAGCAGCAGCAGCAGCAGCAGCGAGCAGTATCAGCAGCAACGGGAGAACCGGCAGCCCCCTCGGCTGTTGTAGGGTTAGAATACCAGAGTTGCCTCCATCGGGCCATCGGTCTGCACCACTGGCTTCGACGCTCTGCCAACCACCACCAGCAGCCTCTGCCGTCCTCTCGTTCCCTCCTATCTATCTCTTTCTCCGTCACTTTCCTCGCTCTTCTTCGCCCTCCTGCCACCCAACCTTCTTCTCTTGGCCAACTCTCT
Source organism: Xylocopa violacea (assembly GCA_963969225.1). Taxonomy (NCBI): domain Eukaryota; kingdom Metazoa; phylum Arthropoda; class Insecta; order Hymenoptera; family Apidae; genus Xylocopa; species Xylocopa violacea. The sequence continues at coordinate 28,120,160 of CAXAJV010000011.1, forward strand.
GCCAAGAATATGAATATAATACGTTCACCTCCGTAATTCTTATCGGAAGCGACTGGAAACGATCATTCGGGTATGGCGGGTTGTTTATCGGGGTGCGATAGGGCGGTGGGCCTAATTGTTCATTCGACTATTCGTTCGTGTACGATTCGGTAATCTTCCCACGATCGTCTTGTACTTATGAAACATTCCGCGTGTAGAATTTAGCTGCTGACAGTTTCCGCCTGCGCTTTTATACGTACGCGTAGACGCTCGTTTCTGGTGTGCGCGCGTCGTACGTATGTAACGAACAAGGCAGAGAGGGTGACGGAGGAAGAAGAGAAACGGTGCCGGGGACAACAATCATAACAATCTAGTTAAACGTTATAAGGATATCTCGCGCTAAGAGGCGTGCCAAGCGTTGCATAAAATCAAATTGTACGCCGAGCCGAGAAGTTATTGTCGTTTCTCATCCCCCGCCCAGTTTTCGTCGCCGAAAATTCAGCCAAGTATCTTCTGCCTCTTGGAGATTCCCTCTTCGCACACCGCCCACCTCGCCCACCTCGCCCTTCTTCCTCTCCTCCTTTCGCTGTTCTTTCCCTCCGAGTTTCTTCAATTATTATTATTATTATACACGAAATCAGATATACAAGCGGTACATGTACAAGTGGTTCGAAACGAAACGGATCGTTCCGAGCGTAGCAGAGTAGTAATATTCGATTCTCCGCCAAGGGCAGAGAGAGAGAGAGAGAGAGAGAGAGAGAGACTGCAAGTAATTTCGAGTGATTTCAATTTCAATTTAACCCCTCAAGCCGATTTCGTCAGTTCTCCATTACCCTATTTCGAGGATCGACAGTAAGGACGCAATTATCCGATATCGTTGACGGAATAGAAAGTCTCATTATGAACTCGCTTGTTCGTCCCGCGGGGGCTATTACGACGATGGAATTCTGTTCCAGAAACCGATATCATCGTTCTTTATATCTACCTTCGAGACGTTTCGCCGAACAACAAAAGCTAATAACAAATTGCAACTACATCTGAATACGCAACCCTATTCGAACGCAGGAATATCAAGGATCTTTACCGAGTTTAGCGAACGGAAGTAAGTCACTTCGTTGGTTAGCAGAGCAGAAAACCGTAAATTATTCCGACAGCATCGATTCACGGACTTTACCATAGTTGACTGGACAGATTCTATCCACTTTCACCTGAGTGGTGAAATTTTGTATAAGATTAAAAGTTTAGAGAAAAAAGGGATAGACGAAATTGGCAAAATTCCCACAGTATATCGCGAGATAATTCGTCGAAAAGAGGAAAAAAGCGTCTAGTCCCGCTGGAGGGAATCGGTAAGGGCAACGTCTTCGTTAAGGGATGCCCGCGGGGCAGAGTTAAAGCGTGGCGGAATCAAAGGATCGATTAGAATCGGGTCTCGCCGCGGGATTTCTTCGACAATTCGAAGGGAACCTCGTGGTGCCAGGCTTACGAGAAGAGAGCGTGGAGAGGACGCGTGTGTGGAATAAAGGGAGAGAAGGTGAGGTGAAAAGAGTCACCCTCTTTGTTACCGCGTCCATCCTCCCTTTTCGATGGAAATTCAATATTTTGGCTATCGAGTTTCCACAGGAACAGGGAAAATTTTCTTTTTTCCGCGGAGTAAAGTCACGCGGTGGGGTAACTTTGAAAAGCATCGTACGAATAATCGATCGCGTCCTACGTGTTGGTGTCTTGACGTTGAGAGTTTCGCGAAGACACTTTCCACGTTTAAACTAGCAGAGAGTAAGAAAAGCTGAACATTTTTAATCTCTCGGTCAAGAACTGAAGAGAAATCGGTTCTCACGGGAGATGGATCGGAGGCGCGAGCGATCGGCGCGGGATCGATCTTGGAATCGGGGATTCCGGCACGGTTAATAAAGATCGAAGGAGGCACGGTCCCACGGCAGAGCAAACACGAAGAAAAGGCCCGCCCGTTGCGACGAACACCGAGATGGGCGTGGCGGGAAAACATGCAGTCACAATGTTGGTCCAACTACACGACAATTATCGCCCGGTGCCCTTTATAATTAATATAGGACCCCTTTCTCGTCGCTCACCGTAGCCTATCTTAGCATCTCCGCGATGTCCCATTGCGACGATCCGGTCGATGAACAACGACTCGATCGGCATTTACAATTGCGTTTCGTTTTGCTCGATCGTCCGCTGGAACGCTCGTCGAGAAATCTGGTTACTGTAACTATGCGTCGCTCCTTTTCCTTCTGTTGCCGGCGACAACGTGCTGAGACATTGTTACGTACCGAGCGATTTCTTTTCTTCCTTTTTTTTTTACTCGTTCGTCGTCGTATGGGAATTCGGTGAATTCGATTTGCCCTCGACTATTCGCGGAGATGTTCGCGGTTTGATTTTCCATTCGCCTCGGCTGATTCGAAAACTCTTTCCCCGGAAAACTCTGGAAACACTTTACTCTCATGGCACCGTACGCGTTCTAACGATGATAAATGACAAAGGAAACTAGTGACAGAGCCAGTGATTTTCACTCGAGGTCGGTGTGAAAAACCGTCGAAAAGTACGTTGTCCCGTCTGGCCGTAACGCGACAGACAAATAAAAACGAGACGCGTGGAAAAGCAGGGGAAACGTGGAAATCTGCGGCACTTCCGGGACCCAGCGGGGTCACTCTCGACATGGCCCATTGAAAGTTGACCAAACGCCACAATGTAATTCAGTCCAGGGTCATCGTATAACGCGCTAACGTGCGCTAATGCGCCCTTAACGAACCCCTTAATCCAATTCCGTGGCAAAGTAACGAAATTATGTGCCAGCGAACCGGAAGCTGCGGCCAGCTTACCGGCCGCCGCGCTTTCTCCTCGTTCCTGCTACTACGGGTGTTTCTCGTTCACTCGACTCGCCAACCGTATTCCAGCCAACGATCCTTGCAATCTCCACCTTGTTTCGCTGATTTATTCATTCACGATTACCGCTGTACACAGAATTTTTCCGATCCAACTCGATCTCTTCCGATCGACCTTACTCCCAATATGACCTTTGAGGGAATCGAAATTACCGATGGTATCTTTCGAGATAAAGCCGTGCAACGCGGACCCTGACACGGTGGATCTGTTTAACAGTCATGGGGTTCGGCCATATGTGCCCTTGGACAGCACCAAGGAGGATTATCGGGGCGATCCGTTATCTCGGTGGCACGCGTTCCAATGTGCAGCCTCTTGCAGCTTCCCTTTGCCTCTCTGCCTTTTTAACCCTCCCTCTCTCTCTCTTTCCATTCACGTATAGTCTGCTCGTGTGATAATAGAGATGTCATTCTGTCTCTGCTTTGACAACCTCGTAACACGGGTGTTCGCGCGGTTCGTTCTGGAATCGTACCATCCTGTTCCCCAGGGATCTTTGGAAACTGTCGTCGTGCAACGCGGTTTCACGCTTCGCCCTTTAGCTTCCGTCCTATGGAAGTCTGGTTACAGTCTTGGCTGTACGCACATCTTACGTCTGTTAATCTCGTATTTGGTCCGAGTCTTCCTGTTGCGATCCTTTGGTTTCGAAGAAACTACAAGTCGGAATGTTTTCCCTGTATTCGCCTCGCCAATCCGTATTTTTTGTTTGCACTTTTTATTTTCGTGTAACTTACGATTTCACGTATAGTAACGGAACGATTTCAGCGATTCGAAATCGACAGATCACACAGGACGCAAGATCATTTGTGCGAGTTAACGCGATGATCGGAATGACCGACACGCGCAGCCAAGTATTTAAGATCGCAGGATAAGGGAGTCACGTGCCGGCAGGGTCCATGGGATATTTATTGAGAGCTCCCTCTCTTTCGCCCTCCGTCGCCTCGACGATGTATTGCTTTTTAAAGGACTTTAAAAGCCGCCTTATCGGATCCTCGACACTCGACGATGAATCGTCACACGATGCCAAAATCCCTGAAAATCATCGAGCACCCTTCTCCCGCCACTCATTTGTCTATGCTCGTTCGAGATTTATACCATTTCGAATCCAAGTTTTCTCTTTTTATTAAAAATGTCGAAAGTACCCGGAAGGAGATGGAGAATATAGGATAAAGGGTTCGACCTTAGCTTGAAGTCAATTTTAATAACTTCTGACGTCTCAGGAAAAAAAAAAAAAAAAAAAAAAAAAAAAAAAATGAACCGCACCCGCATTCTCAGCCCACAACGATACACCCGTACGCGAATGAGCGACGATATTACAAAATTATCGCGACGTCAATGTTATCGGCGCTAGGCCTGCAGAGCGGAGCACGTAGATACACGAACCGATACGCTCGGCTGGTATAATAGAGCCGATCGGTCGGTCGGAGCCCCTACGTGAAATGCAAGTTCCCCATAGAATAGATTTCCCTCGTGCAGGTCTCCGGTGTCCGAGATAATGCGATAACCAGGTTTACTACACGACTGCTGCCGCCGTGCGTATTCGCGGTACCCGATCGATTGGTACCGTTGCTAGCTGCGAATAAATCGTCGCTCTGGTAAAAAATTCAATCGAAAGTGAAAATATGCCTCGCGTTGGAGGGTGGATGTGGACACTGCGGTGCTTCGGTACGGTTAACGAGGACCGTAGGCACGCCACCGTGACCTTTTCATCGCGCACGTTCCTGAGAACGTTTGACTTCGCGGACTGATTGCAGGGTGAATATCTCGGTAGTTTGCTGCATTGTCGCGAAAGAATAAGGGGGGAGGCGCTGCGGCCGTGAGGGGTGCCAGTTATTTTTTACCCCGTTTCCTTGGCTGGCCCCCCTCTAGTCGGTCCTTCCTGTGAAGATTTCAAATTACAGGGTCCAGAAACGGCGCCCCCGTCGTGGCCCGGCCACCGTGGGGGGCATCACGAAAACTTGCACGGGGACACCCTGCCACGACCGTCACTCGACGGTGCACACGATTTTTTGTTCCACGCTTTTCTCCTGGCATATCTTCCGCTCCACTTGCCGATATTATCGACACGGCCACCCGATCGTGGGTACGCGGTGCCGCGTACGTTTCTTTAACAACGATTCTAGAAGCCGAACCTCCTTGCCGTTCACGAATCTCCTACGAGTCTTATTCTACGCTCTGGCTGGAGCTTCGAAACAAAAACCGATCCCCCTGCGATGTCAACGTTATCGGAAAGTTACCCAAGATGTCGGTGCAACGAATGGTGAACGCGCGAAAGGTGCATCTCGTCTAGCGTCGGGTCATACGCGGGGGTGTAGTCGTTAAACGGTACTGTTTTAAAGAGAAGGAATTCTCTTTGTACACCGACTGACTACCCGTAGACGAGGGTAGCGGAAAGACGAAAAGAAGTATTATCAACCGGACGAGGAGCGGCAATAACATGCGACACACCGGCTCGTGGACCAAGGCGAGACGATGGCGACGAGCAGTCGAGTGAAAATCACAGCAGGGGACCAGACACGCGTGTCCCTTTGACGACGATCTGGTACAGGGGGATGATCCTTTCATCTCGCCGACATCTTCGGCGATGATCAACTGTACGGGGCTACCAAAAATAACCGGAATCTTTTTTTTTTTTTTTTTTTTTTTTTCTTTTCGTTAAACTTTATAATTGACTTTGTTGTTTTTTAAATATATTATACATTTTAGTCTTCCTCGATGCAGATGCTCCTACTTTGTAGGAGTTTCTAAAAAAATGAAACCGTATCGTACGTGTTAGCTCTACGAACAAACGACACTACCAAACCACAAGAATGACGGTATTCGTCAACGCAAATCTGTCCTCCGTTTCGCATCGATGTATTCGTAAGCGAGCCCCTACGATCCGCGAAAGTAAATTTCACCAGAGAACACAGAGTATTTACGGTAACAGGCTTACACTGGGAACGTTGATCCTTTACGCAGTGTTTTTTCATTAGAGATTACTCCGTGAAAATGGTGAAAAAGATGGGAAACGACAGAGTCGTTTTCCAGAGATGGAAAACGAGAGCAGAAAAAATGACGGGAATACGCAAACAATGTGCTAATAAATTAGACGTTCGCCACGCCTTCCCAAATAAAATTCAAACTATATCGTATGAAAATTTTGCAGCTATCTCGTTTTAATTATCAAAGGGAAGGGAAAACGAAAAAGTCGCACTTGTAGAAAGGAGCTTCGTGTAGTTTCCCGTTAAAAAGGAAGGTTGGAAAAGGAGAGGACAAAAATATGGCGGACGCGATGCAGCTTGTGCGTGAGGCGTTTTTAACGCGTGTTACCCAGCGAAGCCGCGATCCGCTTTTGCGGCGGTGGTCGCTGTCGGGCTGGCCCACTGGTTGCCAGTTTCCGGTAACGCGCTTTGACGCAAACTGCCGGCCACGGCTGATTTCGAAATTGCAAAACATTTTCACACTCTTATGGTTCCGGCGCCAACCCTGGTCCCTGTGCCGCGTTTGCATCCCTGTGCGTTTCCTGCTCTCTTCCCCCTCATACCGCCGCTGTTATTCTCTCGCTGTGCTCTTCTTTTTCAGTTGCATGTGTTTCGTTTTTTCTTTTTTTTTTCTTTTCCTTTTTAATTTCTTTTTTTCACCGTTCGTTTCGTTTCGTTTCGTTTCGTTTCGACGGTGCAGTGGTAATTCCCGTGGTTTTGACGCTTTCCGTCAAAGCCTCCGAGGAGACAAAGCGTGCCCGCCTCGGCTGAATTCGACGAACGACGTTTTGACGGGACGAAAGAAACGACCGAGCGAAGTCGCTTAATTGTTTCGCGATTTAAGCCGATTCCCGCTTATTTTCGACCGACGGTTTCGGCTGGGATTTAAACGAGACGGAGGGGTTCAGATCGAGGGGTGATTAACGCTGGCTTGTGATACTTTCTGTACGTCTCTATAAGAAACTCTCTAGAAGAAAATATGTTTTTTAGTCGAAGCTAAATAAATAGTAATCGGAAAGTAGGACGAACGTCAAGTTCAAGAGTCAGTGTCGGTACACCGATTTCCTGTTTAATTGTGAAGCGTTTAACTAGATTCGGCCCGCGGCGACAAGAGCCAGAGAAACGGAGCATTCGAGGGTAGTGTCATTAAATTATTCCGGAACGCGAGCCCGACGGGTGTTCTCGATCAGTTTCTCCGCGTAATTCGACGCAAGAGTAACCCTGCGATCAGCAGCTGACTTAGCCTGCAATTTTTCACATTGTCCGTTGCTATTAGAGCCTAAAGAATCGGATACACGCGATTCTTTGAGAGTAGCCAAGAAAAACTTAGTACAGAGAATTCGTAAACGAACCGAATAACACAATTGGTTAAATGGGATCTCTAAACCTGAATACATCTTTAAAAATTTACTTTATTCACTTTTCTGGAATTAAATAATTAAGTTGCACGCTCTACATTTTCATCTAATAGTACAGTCTTCTCTATTGCAAAGTGTACTACTTTATATTTTACCAGGACTTGATAAGTACATTTTCGCGTGTAATTTTCAGTAACGCGCCTTCCTTTGCACTGGAATAACGTAGGTAATTCTCGGTAGTAATACCTTTTTTATTATATTCGTACATATTTCTCATTTAATTCTTCATTTCTCCACAAAAACTTGTCAGACAGAAGCATCTAATTTCAGTTTGAAATAAATAAAACCACGTTATTAATTACCTAATAAACCCAATTAATCGTTAAAAATGTTCGATTGAAGATTTTCGCTAAAAATCTGAAAATATCTAGAAAAAAAAGATGGATATTCATAGAGTTACCCCACTATATAATGCGTCCAAAGACCAACACCTCGACCAGCAGCACCCATCAACCCAAGAAGCGATACGTCCGCGCAGCTTACGAACCGACCAGCCAAGCGTCCAAACGAATGACCAATTTTCCACAGGGTGAAATCTGTGACGGGCCAGCGGATAGCCGCGGGTTCGAGGACGAGAGTTCGGCTATACCATCTCCAGCTCGGTGCCCTTCTGGTCCCCTCGAGTAGCCAGCCAGAGTAGCACTACGTCGTCGACCCGATTTTTTCTCTTTTCTTTTTCTTTTTTTTTTTTTTTTTTTTTTTTTTTTACCCTGGCACGCGCAAAATTTTCAAGCGCCCTCCACAGGACATCGGAATCGGGCAGAGGCACGCGATTCGAATCACTGACTCCGAAAAACGATCCTTCTCGTTGATCGTGCGTGTCGGTAAACAGAATCGCTCGGTGGAACGTTCGTTCGATTGCGTCGTGCCCCAGGCACTTCTCTCTCTCTCTCTCTCTCTCTCTCTCTCTCTCTCTCTCTTTGGTTCGCATCGCACTCTGGATCCCTTTTGCCACTAACCTCTTCAACCCCGCAGGGGCTTGTTGCGCGCGGCCAAAAAACGTCAGCGGCAACGACCTTCGCGGGCACACGCGATTTTTCGAGCGCGTCCGGAAACTGGCCGCACCTCTGTTCCCATTTCCGTTCCAGCAAACCTCAATTCTCGATAAACGCCTCGCGTCAAAATGTTGCTTTGCCCGCGAGCAACGGCGAGGCCTTTGCGGCCATTTTACCGTGCATCGGTACGGAAAAGTGAGGCATGCACCGTGGCTGACTGGCGAATGAGACTTTTGATCGTGTTCGCGGTTTCGGTGCTTCTGATTTCTGTTTCGGCTGATACGTTTGATTATTGGTTCGGCTAACGGTTAATTACAGTCGCGTAACAAGTTTCAAGGGTTCCAGGTATCGCGAAGTTTACGTGTCTGGTTTGGACTGGATCGTGTCGGTGTTTAATTTAGTTTTTGTTGACGTTCTCGAAGGATTAATCCGATTTTTCTGCACGAGATGATCTCCAACGTTTCGCTGTTCGACGTCAAACGTTCCGAGACGTTACCTCGACGATAAAATGATTAATAAATAGTAAAAGAGAAAGAATAAGAGGCTCGAAAAGGGAAGGAGGGAGAGCAGAAACGGGGAAAAAGTCGGCGAACGAAAGCAGGGACGAATGAAATTGGAGGAGAGAGAGGCAGAGAGCGAAAGGCAGCGAATTCGTACCATTTGGTCCGGATTCGACGTCGGTTAACGCAGCAGGGTTGCCGCGGACGCCTCGACGGACACATTGAGGGCGCCCGTTCGACTTGATAATCGCTTGCCATTCATACACTTTTCATTGGATTGCGATTGAGCATTAAGAAACCGGAGTAGAGGCCGCGTTGCACCGGCCCAGCCCGCGTATTAGCATTAGGAGGCATCATCTCGAGTGTAAACACTGCATGGGCACTGCGGATTTAGTCACAGTCTAGCGCCACGGGACGTCACCCCGACATTATCGTCCCCCTCTCTTTCACCCCAATTGCGCGTACGTGTATTTAGCCTGGATGAACGTTCGTTCACCGTTCGTTCTTGTTTCTCTGTGCCGATGAAAGGTAACCGCTGCTATAGATTCATCTGGCCTATTCTCTGGTTAAAAGAGTAGTCCGCGATAGGTGTGACTGTCGGGGTTGATAGAAGCGTGGCGATGATTTTTCGGTCGAGGGAAAGCGGAAGGTGGTGATAATTTTAAGACAGTATCCTTAGAGTCCCCTTTGGTCCTCGCCAACTTAACCCGGTCGAAAAGAAAGCGGTTTCGTCGTTATTGGCCTTAACCACGATCCACGGTTCAAGCTCACGCCGATGATCCCCTTTATCCAATCCGTGAGGAGCCGCGAGGCGTTAAATCCCCCGGGAAAATCTCCGTAACTGAACTCGCGTTCCCGCTAAGTCGGTCAGCTTGGCCCAGCCGACCGAGAGGATCACAATACCGGGCCGGTGAACCGGCTATCCAGCCGTATTCTATTTTTTCTTTTTTCTTTTTTTTTTTTTTTTTTTTTTCTCTCTCTTTTCGACGTTGTTGACGGGACCGAGTTGGAAATTAGTCGCGCGAGAAATTCATGTTAATGTCGAGCAATCGGTCAGCACGGTCTGTCGTGCGAAAGCATCGCGCTGCTAAGGAGTATCGTAAGATATTTGGAGGAATTCAAGGTTAGGGACGACGTTTGTGGTTACCTCGACAAATACCAGCAAGAGGAATTTTTTACGAATTTCGTTAATTCGCGAGGAGACGAGGCGAGAGAACATAGCGGTTCGAAATTTTCCTCTTTTCCTCTCTTCTCCTTTCTCTTTCATATTTTCAAGGTAAAACTTACAGAAGGGGGAAAGTTTGGTTTGAATCTCCTCTTTCTCACGAGGCAAGTTCGCCGGAATCGATCAATCGATTCGATTGCAGTCCATCACGAGCTCAGATATTACCAAAGTTCCGGAATCTACTTTCGTGAAATTTAGTATAGATAGCCCAGTTTCTCTCGTGGCCCGCCGTAACGAAACTCTTGGCGCAAGTATTCATCGTTCTAATAAGGAACGCTTCGATGAGCCGAGTCTTCGTCTTTTGATTGATTCTTTCCACGGGTGAGCGGACCAGCAAGAAAAACAGACCAGGTGCTTCGATCGATCGTGTAATATAATTCGGATCTTTAATTTCGGGCTCGACGAAACGGCGCGTAATCGCGTCAGATCATCCAGCCGTCGATGGCTTATCAGATAGACGCGAAGGACGAGGACAGGCGGCGTGCGGAGGCATTCGGATGCAGGGACGCGTGTATACGCGCGTAGAAATGCCCGAGTTAACAGGAACCCGCTAGTGGGAGTACCGTTGGAGGGCAAAAGGGAAAAGGAGGCGAAGCGGAGGCGGCAGTGGGACACAGGAGGGTGCTACCGTCGCGTACAGAGAGGACACAACCCCTTTTAGTGGCCAACACCGTCGACTCGTCCCCTGCTCCTTTGTCTCCCTTCGGCTTCGGTTCGCTCTCACAGACTAGGCTCCGACTGCTCGTTCATCCGTTTGCCAGTTCAAGGTGGTTGCGTTCATTACCGGGGAATATAGCGGGTGGATATGGGAGCATGAAATGACTGGCCTCGTTTGGTCTCTCTGGGTTCGATGACGGTTTTGATAGGTTCAGTGAAACGACGCGGTGGCATGGATTTTGGGGGGTCAAAACGATGCGAGAACCTTGCGGCCTTGTCTCATGGGTTCAGGGGTCACTTTGATATGCTTGATAAAATTGTACGACGACGCGAGTAGAACGACTAGGCTAGTGAAAAGGAGGCAATTCTTTAGCACCTGTTAGCGAGCAGCAGAATGATTAAGCGAGGATTATGAGCGCAGAATTAGGCGAGCACGTGCGTCTCTTTTGCGGTGTAAATAACGAGTCCTCGAGAGGGTGACCCTGAGGTTTTTTCTTTCTAATTGCTGCGAACGTTAGCCATCCCTTGGACAAAATTGCAGGGATTAGCCAGTAGGTTCGAGTGCACGTGCACTTAAATGGTCACTAATTACCCGAGCGTGAACGACGCCCTTTCAACTGAAGAATCGATTCTTTACGTTCTCGTAACGAGAGCGGGACGATTATCCCGAAAAGAAAAAAAAAAAAAAAATGTCAAAGTGCCCAACGACTCGACGTATCCGTATAGATAATAGTTGAAACGTGTCCTGATATTGGCGCCGGAAAGATGGAAATTCGTCAAAAGGGCGGAAGCTGGATAAAGAAAATGAATGGCGACGGTGGATAAGCCAAGGATATTAACCGAGTTGATAGAGGCGGTTGACACGTAGGAAGGGTGCGCGATGCGTGGCAACCGAAAGGGGTTTGCTCGTGGCTTTCTTCCCCGGATATTCTCTTCTACCGCGTGCGAGAAGTCGGAGCTAAGGTGAGGAGAGCCTTAGCTCCCGTTCACACCGTCGGAAACGGAGAACCAGCCTCCCCTTATCTCCAGTTTGCAAGACTGCCTCCGGTAATACCGTGCGCGGCTAGAAACCCTTACGAACGAGAGCCCCGTGAAATATCGCTAAACGGCTTGTACCCCTTTCTGCCTCCTCCTTCGTTTCGTACGGGTATATATATGTATATCTATCTCTTCGGTTGGAATCGGCTATCGTTACCCGCGGAAAGTTTCGGCTCTTCCGTGCGGATCCTATCGAACATCGTTTCATCGGCCGATATCTAAGTAGTTCGTGGACTACACAGTTTGTCATAGGTAATATCATAGATGCGCTTCTTTTCGTGCTCGACGACTACGGCGACGCAAAGAATTCTGAGCGTGGACCAAAGCGAACAGCGGAATAATTCTAATAACAGAGGGGTAGCTTGAAATTTTGGCCATATTCAGGCGTCTTTGGCGAGAGGGCGGATTAGGACGAGGTATCCGAAGAACACGGAGGAAGGTGACGACGCCTGGAACAACGGCGAGGAAACGAACGAGCGCGCTTCATTATACACGACGCTCGTACGCTTCGTTTGCTCCCGGAAGTCGTGCTTTAGGAGGGTTGCGTTCACGGAATGGTAGGAGGATGCGAGGGCTATCGCGAAACGGCAACGAAGAGGAAGGAAAGAGACGGTGGCAATAACCAGCTAGACGAAGGAAGAGGACGAGGCGAGCCGAGAAGTAAATGGGTAGAGAGGCTAGGTTGAATTAATAATACAATCACAGGGGTGGCTCGCCACTCGGCTAGTTGGACGGAGAAAGAAGAGAAACAGGCGAGATATAGCGAACCACCCCTTTGCTTGTCATCGAAATTATACGCTGTCGACACTCGACCTCGTTTACGAGACTTCTCCGTCTTTCTCGTTCTCTTTCTCCAAGTTGGCTGGCTTCCGTCTTCGTCTAACGCGTCGCCCTACGAGCGGCAAGACGGTAGACGAGTTCGAAAATTAGCACCAAGAGAGGAAGAGAGTCGAATATGGCGGCGCGTAACGAGCTGTTGTCGTTTACTGTTATCGAAAGGGGTTGCGTTTTCCAACGGTGCACGAGAGGGCTCGAAAACGTAACGCGATTAACTCCGAATCCCCCCCCACCCACGCCGCGCCTCCGGTGCACGTTGTCCCGCTCAGCCAATCCGAATTAATATTCTCCAGAATATCCACTTTTCTTAACGACCGGCTACTGCAACGATCCATGATAACAGCTCGATGCTACCAGTCGAAACGAATGGCATTAAAGGCGTTACCATTCCCGTGTCGCGAACACAACATCGTCCTCCCATTTACAAACAATTTCCACCCTCCCTTCGCTCCGTTCATCCACTTCGGTCGCGACACGTACTTCAACCCAGGAACAGAGTTCCGCACTTGAGAGGACGCGGAGGAAAAGGGAGGGAGAGAAAGAGAAAGAGTCGCGCAATAAAGGCATCTGGAAGAAAGATTTCTACCCTTAGGGCGGCGGGAACGGTGAGCGGAACCAGGTTACGGGGGTTTTTAATAAAATCAGGCGATCGTTGAGGCGTGTCAAATGGAAATATGCACGTTCGGTCGAGGGATTTTGCGGACGGGAGAGAAGCTTTCCCGTTTGTAAAATGGGGGTGCGACTCGATAACGATGGAATTCATCCACCCACACTCTCCGCGAAAGAACACGAGAGTCGGGGGTGGGGATGGACTTGGATTGGAAGTAGGGATGGTAGGCAACAGCGGGGATGATGAGAAACATTTTTCTTTTCCTCTTTTCTTTATTACTCCTTTCAGCTGTCGGGAGACGATCATGTGTCGTAATTCAGAAGGTACGAGGTAGATTAGCGATTTAATATCGTAGAAGACTTTTTTTAAGGTAGTTCAGCCGTAGTAGTAGGGATTCAACTCCCATTAGCTGTTTCGCAATCTATGGAAACGCGCCATTCGTTCACACGTCAAAGTATGTCACAGCGAAGGCGTGCGGTGTACACGGCGAGAAGTCGATAAACGTGACAAATGCTGGGGGGCGGGGGGTACACGTTCGACAACCGATCGTGTCGAAGGCAACGTCGAAGTTGCTTCGAACACTTATGGGACGCCATTCGTTTTACGAGCCTTCTTATCGGTCCGCTGCCAGCCCATAAACGCATCTTTCCCATACACGGAGCATTCTGACGCATTTACGTGGCGGATGTCATCCGGTGTATATTTATCGAGTGCCCCGCGGACGCGAAACGCTCGGTTTATCAGTGACGGAGAATATTTCGCGAGAAAAAATGCTGATGGAGAGCGGAGAAGATTTTGACGCTGGTAAAATGAATTGAGACGAATTAAAAAAAGATGCGAATAGGATAAGGGATGAAAGTTGCGCTCAAAGTTATGGAAGGAAAAACGCACTCGACTTTGTCCAATCTTACGCGTTCACCCACTAACCCCAACCTTTGGAACAGCCTCTCGCCGATTCACCGAAAACGTCTCGATATCCTTATCTTCCGGTCGCAGGTTATCATCGTCGGCCCGAGATTACGAATTAAAAGAAGAGGAGGGTCCGCTTATCCTTGATTCGAGAGTACAGTGTGCGAGGACCGCACCGACGAGGGTAAACACGATAGTCTGAGTGAGAAACGACGTTTGAAAGAGAGACAGAGAAAGGGAGAGAGAGAGAGAGCCGTCTATCGTTTTGTATATCTACCCTCGTACGGTGGAAATTTCGTTACGGAGGTGATTTTCTGCGGGGGATGGCTAGCACCGTCCCCGCTTTAAACCTGATTGGATGCAGAGTTATCTCGCGCTGCGTTACTTCCGGATGATTGGTCGCTGCGGTCGTCATGACTACCTCACCACCACCACCACCACCACCACCACCACCACCACCACCGCCGCCGCCGCCGCCGCCGCCACCCCTGCATGGCCCACCCCCGCTGCCCCTCGACGCCACCAGCCATCCCTTTGTCGCATCTTTGTCACGCTCGCCTCGTTTCTCTCGGTCGGCCCCGTTCGCTCCATCCCCGTTGCCCGTTCCAATTTTTCTTTGCTCGTTTTTCGTCTGCCCGTTTCTTTCTGTTACCGTGGCACGCGGAGACACACCGGCCGTTTAGATAACGCGTCGGAGTGTCCGTCGCGACTGGACTCTCCCGCTGCTGCTACTCCTGGCCTATCTTCTTCACGGATGCTCCTGCTGGATGCAAGCAAGCAAGCGCGTTCCGATACTCCTCTTTGAGGGAATTTGTATTGCTCGTCGATCGGTGTCGGGTTACCGTTTTGGACCAGCGGTACACTTTGAAGACTTCGTCCGAAGATAGCTCTGTCTTTAGAACCAGGGCTCCGTGAAAGCAGGCATCTTGCACACAGAGCAAGACTACTGTAGGGTACCAAGACTAAACGCGTATACCGATCGATAAGAACTGTGGCCGTATAATATAAATATAAGGCCGTATGTTGTTTCTGTGCGAACGATTCTCCTCTTAGCTCTAGCAGTAAACTAGCGAGTACAGCCGTCGATGTGGTAACTCCAAAGAGAACAGCTTCGATGGACGACAAGCAAGCCAGCGGCACGCTTGCACAAGTAAGCACCCTGAACAACAGGGATCGAGCGTGGATAATAACAAGACACCCTTGTCCGAACGATAAATCTGCGCCCAACAACATTAGCCATCGACAAAAGGGCCGCGATGGGCGTGACGTTAGTTCCCGTTTCTCGTTCCGATCGTGAGAGATGGAGACGTCAACTTTTGTCCGATTCGTCGCGGACCGCTGCCGAGAATCGGGGTGCCTACGCGCAACGAACGTTTAGGATTCACGGACGCGCCTTCACCGGAGGTGAACTGACGCGCGCTCCAGCCGCGTCCCGTCAATTTGTGGCGCGTGCTGTCTGACCATGTCGATAATTCTACTCATTGTTCGCCACGGGATTCGTCTCGAGCCGCGACGAATCGCCTCGCGCAGCTGAAGGATTGTTTTGCACGAGAAACATGTAAATGGGCCGCTGTTGACTTCGAAATTGTTCATGGTTTTTCAGATACGATAGATTGTAGAACGAACAATTATTTATTTATCATAGAAGATGATTGTAAGCGGCTTGGTAACTCTATGAATATCAAGTTGGGTAATACATGCCTTGGCACGTTAGGGTACATGCCTGTTGGCGTCTGTCGCTCGCATATTTGCGCGCAAAAGTCCGGCCGTGGTGTTCGGTTTCGCGAATGTCTGCTGAGTCAGGAACCCGATCATCGATCACTTATTGTTAGCGAGCGAACAAGCGTCGTATCGCGGCTGCACTTATTTGCTTCGACACCCTTTTCGCCGACACACTTCTGTCATTTCCGTAAAAACTGCCGATACTGATAGACCGACGCCGTTTCGATACCGTTCCAACGATCGCCTTCCGATCCGATCTTTTCAAATCGCTCAATACAAAATTTAAAAGAGATTTTTCATTTAAAAAATCAACAGAAAAAGTACAATCGAAAATGTCGAACTAATTACACGTTCACGAAGAACCGGCGTTCTAGTCTAGCGCGCAAACCATCGTCGTTAAAAAACCACCCAGAAGCGTAACACTAGCCGGAAGCGTCTTAGGGCGGAGAAAATGGCGGCGTGGATATCGTGCAAAATCCTAGACGCGTTGCGAGTCGAAAAAATGCGTGGTACGCGGTATAAAGTGACCCGTCGACCGGTCACCTGCCGTTGGATGCCGTTGGATGCCGTTGGACACCTTACACCGACGGCGATACGCCCTCGAAGAGAGGCTGGCAGATGATCGATGATGGGAAATGGACCACCTTCGATGATGTCCCCGATGAAAATTACACCGTACCGTGTCCAGCGTTCTTGTCACGGAAGAACGACGCCGTGGGAATATTCGGTACGGTGGAATTTGGGTTACGTCGGAGAACAGTTGTACGGAGTAATTCATTTGAAATTGCACGCACTTGGCGCGCTCCCTCGTAACGAGAAGGTAACGAGCACCTCGTCTCGTCGTACGTTTATCCTTAGCAGGCGAGAGTTGTCTGCTGTTTACACGCGTAACAGTCTCGAGTCGCGACATCACTTTGAAGTGTCGCATCTGCGGTTACCCAAGAACACCCCACGGTGAACACCGTGGAAACGTTGCTATTTAATCCCTTCGCACGAAACGCGCGGGCACACGTTCCAGGCGGGCGGTAAAGCGATTTCGAGTGCAGGATTTTAAATCCAGGACAGGAGTATTCAATCTGTTACGCACCCTCTGCGATCCTTTCTTTGTGTCTTTGTGCAACTCCGTTCCGGGGCATCTTCCACTGTGGCAAGGTGGAATACTCCTTTTTGCGAGTATGTATTCATAAGTGGCTATTTTGGTCGGGATTTCGTTGGAGTGGTTGGGATCAGAGTGTTCGTTGAATCGCATGTGCGTGTAAAGCATTAAATATTTCGATGTTGCATGGTAGATCGCGGGAGGGGCTGGACTTCTATCGCACGGAAATTGGTTAAAAAATAGGTAGTCGCGCCACTTGTAAAAATAGTTGAGAAAGCAAGAAAACAAAAGAGATTTCAACCCCTTGCCAGCAGAGCCTGCTAAGTACTCCTATTTAAAATCCTATTCAATTCCACGCGACAATCAGCTTCCTCGTCTCTCCGCGTAAATCCGTGGAACCGCCTACCTTCCTCTAATCCCAATGACACTTGTGCCGCTCGAACACCGATCCCGCAATAGTGGTCGAAAGTCTTCATTGTGATTTCTTCCGCAGCGGATCCACCCTCTCTCAGCTTCTCCGTTGGTTCGTGTGGGAAACCTCGGTCAACATCGCTCGGATTTCTCTCGTCTTCTGACCGTCAGTTTATGGACAACTATTGTACAAACGTATACGGATGCTATTTTAAATTTGATTTCCGGAGGTGTTTCTTCTCGCAGACCCAAGCGAGATACATGCTGGTTTCGTAGCTAGAATCATCATCCTGTGCACACGTAGATAAACCCGCGTCCAGGAAGGGTTCGAATATCCGTGGCATCTGGCCGAAAGTGTGAGAGGAACATTGTGCCTGGTGCATAGTTCGCATTTCCTCGCTACATTCTCGGACCTCGGCCCTGACCAGGAACGTGATTAGTATACGCACACTTGACCTGGCCGACCTATTGTCCAGCACGTACAGAGAGAGAGAGAGAGAGAGAGAGAGAGAGACCATTATAACGATACCGAACACGAACACCCTATTATTCGACACCCTGGGGTGGCGGCGTTTGTTGACGCTTTATTAAAGTACTTCTTCGGTTTGAGTGCGCGAATATAGGCGAACAACCTTGGCTCTACAAGAATCATTGAATACAACCGACGAGACTCGTTGAGCACGCTACCGTGTCTCGTACCTTCGCCCAATCGTCGCGTCGTTGCGATTAAACGGAGCATAAAGCTCTTAATCTTCTCGGACAAAGTTTACCGATGTCGAGCGATCGAATCGGCGTCCATCATTCGAAAGAGGAGAAACGGAGGAGGTGATAGACGCGGTGCAAAGACAAACGAGAGCCACGGATATGCCGCGTTATCGGATAATTTTTCTGGATCCCTGGCTAAACCAGCGAAATGATGGATCGATCTCGCGCTCGACCGTGCGTGCACGTTAGGTGCACGCGTTTCACTGCCGATCTCAATCATTTTTTCCTTCGCCGTTACGACAGAAATTGATAACTGCAGACTTCGTTCCAAACATTTGACCACGAAATGGTCTAGAATCAAATAATTACGATATCGTTCCGAGAATGCAGTCGAAAACGTATTTCACACCCCTCGCGTTTAGGGCGACTGTCGTATCTTCAAACTATGAACGACGGTAGATAAAAAAAAGATACGCGTTTAATACTTTAGACTGTTCTACGAATGTGCAAAGTTTCGAGGTGTTTCATTCGCAAGCGAAAGCATGCAAGCCCGTTTGTTTTTCTCATTCTCTCTATCTCTCCCTCTGTCCCTCTGAATTTCCCCATCTTCCCAGCAACTCTCGAAATCGCGTCAGCATTTAGCCAGCAGTATATTAGGCGAAATACAAGCGGGCCATATCCTCTCACGGGCCATTACTGTTACCTTTGATCATCGCATGACCGGAGAGTGGTTAACGCTGCGTCATCAGAGCATGAATTTCTCTCTATCTGCCGGTATAATTTACAATCCGTGTCGGCATCCTCGCTGAACGTCCGAACCTGGATAGACCTCCTTCTACCAGACCCACGGAAATACCCTACCAGCCACCGTTATCGCCGCCAACGTTTCATTTTTCGTTTCCCAACTGCCGTACAAAGTTCGGATCGTTGTTGCGCCTTGTACAAGACCACTTTTATTAGAAATTCTTGCTAACGTTTTAGCTAACGTAGAAATTTGTTTTCCCAAACAACGCAATTCCCAAACTGACTTGGTTCGAATACTACGAATCGAGCGGAGAAAAAGAGAATGGAAAGAAAAGGGATCGCCATCTAGTGTGGCGATCTTAGGAGGACTGCCATGATAGTATATCAAACAAGAATCATTAAATATGTATCGATCGGATACTGACCGTGTGCGGGCCGCTTAACGTGTCCACTGTTTCGGAGCAGCCTGTTGCATGCTGGCACAAACTGACGTCACTTCCACCACCGGCTGCTGCACCGTTGGAGTGGGGTTGTGGCTGACTGACTCAGGGGCGTTGATAGTGGTGGGGTAGAAAAGGGGAATATAACGCTCGGAGGGCGTGCTTGACAAAGGCGTGGTTACCGTGTCCCCACCCAACAATAAACAAGCGGCTCCGACGTTAATTTGTTTGTTTTATCCTTCTACGTGTTCTTTCGCTCCTTCGTAGCTGGCTGGCTGTTCCCTTTTCCCGCTTCGGAATCTGCCTTTCACCTGTCCTGCTCTCGCGTCCACAGAAACGCTCGCTCGCGATTATTTCATCGTCCAAACGTTTACGTAACGGTCCGAGGATTTGTTTCCAGCAGATTTCGAGCATTTCGAGTATGTTTTAACACAGGTACACGCGAGGTGGAACGGATTGTCGTGGTCGAAATCCCCGTTCTCCAATTTTCACATCTTCTTATCTGCCGTTATTCTCATTAGTCTTGAGACGCACTCATTTTATGTGCATGTATCTTGACTCTAGAAAATTTGTTAAATAACGAAGAACGCGATTGAGTGGAAAAAGATTCGAAGGGCGCGTAGTAGGGTTAACTCGATGGGTGGTTTGAAGTCGGATGGCACAATTTTTAGGGGTTGTGGATGGTTAATTAGGCGTTCAAGTTGGCCAAGCTACCATATAACGTTACGTGGCTTTATATAGAACTTTGTTTCTTCGACGTTGGACAAAAATACGGAAATATCTTTTTTTACGGTTACCGTTTATCGCGTCGTTAACACGTAAAGTATATTAGTCGTGTATAAGAACAAACCTACGTATTGTCATGCTTGCAAGAAATGGGATCAAAGTAATTAAATATGAATAATCAATTGTTGTACATTTACAACTATTTTAATATATATCCGCTTATTTCGACTATATAGTCATGCTATGGCAGGATAGACATACGTCTTAAAACTATCAGTAGATTATCCCTTTACACAACCAGACAACGCGCGCGACCGTATTCGAAAGATATTCAAGTTTTTAATACTTTGTCTTACAATTTCGTCGCTACAAGTTACAAACTATGAATAGAGCGTTAAATGCACTATACTTTTTTTTACATAAAGGTTTAGAAATATAATCATTTTATAGGTACAAATAAAGGTAACTTGAAACATTTAACAATCCAAAGTTAATATTCTTCTCTCTTTCTAACACACTCTTGTCTAATCCATGCATAATTTATCTGTAGCGTTTTAACAGATCAAAAGTTTTGCGCCCTAATAGCTGATGAGTGGATGAATAATACCGAGAACGAGGGAAGGTGTGACTAATCATGGTCAGCGTCGAAATATTATCCCGCGCTCATGCAGATCCACCCAAGATATGAAATTCGTTAGAATCGATCTTAGCCAAGCGGCGGAGGGATGCTCGGAAACGGGGAACGACTTGACCTTGGCTGGATTCACGCGTAGCTGAGCTAACGCAAAATCGAAACGCGTTACTTCCACAGCTTGGATCTCCTAAAGCTGGCTTCACATCGTGACTTGTAGTCCGTAGCCTCCCTTAACTGGTACTTGGCTGGCAATTTGTGTTACGAAATTCAAACAGTTGCGATTGAAACATTTCGAGACGACGTATTCGAATTTCACGCGAAAAAATCATCTCCAGATCTGAAGTATACTTCTCGCGCGAGTAGCCATGCAACTGGCCGTTATTTCGTTAACGATTCCGTCAAACGTTTGATAGGGCGCTTTTGCCACGGATAATGGCCCACTTTTGCGCTCTGAGCACCCTTTCGAATGGCACTTACGTGGAAACCATACAGACGCATGCACATCTTCTTACCGTTGAAAGTATTTGAAGCTTCGCCTAAGTGTACCGCAAACGTTTTGCAGCGGATCGATTTTCAGTAACTTAATAAATACTCGAGAAATACGTCTTACAACGACGTATCGTTCGTAAATTGACATTAAGCCGTATAAACCGTACATAGAAACCGTCTGCGTATCTGAAATATGAATTTAGGCGCGAGCACGGAATTGAAAATGACCAATAGGCGTTTCGTGTGAAACGAGCTTGTTTCTTAGCGAAAGGGAGGACCTAAACGCGCGCGCCACTGACAGGGGTTGATGCAGTTATTCCTTTCCCCGTCGGGCCACCCCTTGTCTCGAAGCGGCTCGCGCGGGGGAGTCCGTGACAGAAGAAGAGAGGGTGACTCACCCCCTGCGTACGGTGCGTACTTTCGAGTGCATAGCACCCACAAGCGAGCCACGCGTGACTAGATACCGTTTTTTCTTTTTTTCGCGCTAAGGGGGCCACTGGATATTAGATTTTAATACGTTATCCGCGGGCCTCTCGTCGTAGGTTTCCAAGGTGAGGACAGGACTGGTGCGCGAGGGTTAGCTTCGAAAGTTTCGAAAGTTGGGACGAAAGTTGTTACGGTGTATCGGGAAATATTAAAAATTTCGAAACTTTGACTCGTCGAGTTGAAGCGAACGAGGTGACACAGTATCGCATTTGTCGCAAAGAGTTTATTTAACGGAGTGATTGATTGAACATCGGTCCTCGGTTATCGAGTGAGAAAATAATAGAACTGATAAGCTGTTTAGCAGCACTATAAATATGCCAACGTATGGCGTAACTTCGAACTACTGTACAAATACCATACGCTTACATTTTACCCGTGAAATCTGTTAGCATATTAATTCTTGGCATTCCCTGAAACAGAAATACCACGCTACGTACCGATTAACGCGTTCATCGGTTTCGCGTTACGTCCCATTAGCTACCCAAAATCTAAACTCCAATCAATTCCGTGAATTCCAAACTACGTACCGTAGTAATTGATCTACGAACCTTTCGAATGCTCTCCTGCCACGTAACATCTGAACCAGGGAGAACAAAGTATATCCATGAAACCAACGAGAAACAAAGAAAAACAAAAAAAAAAAACAGATTCGCGTGGAAGTAAAAGAAAATGACTGCGTTGCATGGAAATAATTTGAAGGCAGACACCGTGCCGCGCAGGCAGGCAGTCGGTCTCCATCTGGCGCGAACTTATCGCACGCACCCTTATCCCGTCGTTCCGCAAGGTTCGGGTGGTTGGCGCAGGCGCGGCGCCCCTACAACACGCGCCCTCCGATGAGCCTTCCGCACGGTTGAGCATTTCCACCATTCAGAATCGATGATGTCACGAAGCGGAGCCAGCATCCCCACTGTCGGCCGTAGTCGAGGGTGGTGGTGGTAACGATGCCCTCCGCCCATTGGTCCGACGCACTCGAGGCACCAACACGAATCGCGCGGGGTCGCCAGCACGACCCAACGAGAGTCCGCAAGTCGTTGCGTACCAGTCCGTGCGTGTGCTTTACCTAATAATATTTCCACGGCCAGCAGTTTCTCTCTCGTCTCTCCCGACTTTACGGTTTCTCGCCTTCTCTCTCTCTCTCTCTCACCCCCTCGCGCTTTCAACCCGTGGCCCGTGGTCTCTGGTTCGGTACCGCGCGCGCTCTCCAACCCCTGTGTGCGGCGGACTCCGCACGGGGGTCTCTCTCCAGAGAGAGAGCCAAGAAACCAGAAGAATCACGCTGCAGAGCAGCACGTGTGCCGCGCTCGTGCGGATCGTACGAGGCACCCCCGTTGCGCGTTCGCCTCTACGTCTCTACGTACCACGATCGCTGAACTTGAGATCCACGGACGATCAATTCCTCGTCACACGTCGTCACGATCGTCACGATAATCGTCGCTAATATCGGTTCGAGAAGTGTTTGTACCGGGGACGCGGTATCGAAGGAGTCGTCCTTGGGAGTCGCGCGCGGGATTTCCACCGATTGGCAGAGTTGTCACAGTGACCTGGACACGCGAGTGACTGTCGCGTGCTTTCGTGAAAATTGTGCCAAAGTGCACCCTGTGACGGTATCACGTTGTCTACGCCGGATTCCTCGTGCCGCTCCGTGCGCGGGTTGCTCGGGGGACAGCAGCGTCGGCCGACGGCAGCTTTTGGTATGTATACAATCACGTGGCCACGTTTATTACCTACGCTGCGACTGCCAGTGGTTAGACGATTATTGCGAGCAAGGAATTTCCGAACAAATTGTTGGTTGGATTAGTCGTGTAGTTAGTTTGTCTTATACTTTATTATTTTCTCGACTGCTACCACGATTTCTTTGATCGAGTCACTCTTTCGTAGCCTCGGAGTACAGCTAATTTGCTTCTGAAAGTTTAGCGAGTTTCGTCGATCGCTTGACATACCTTGTGCCTGATCGATCGCGCGATACAACTAACACATATTGATTAAGTTGCAAGAGAAACATTACAGTACACGTAACGATGAATAATAACGGTACGATGTCTCATCGGTGAAAAAGAGTCGTCGAGAAGGGTCGTTTCATCCATCGGCGCCATTTCACGAATCCACCGCTAAACTATGGCTCGTTTGCGGGCATCGAAAGCAACGAATTTTCCGGAGCGACGCGTAATCGGTTTTCACGAAACCCATTGCCCGCCCGGCAAGGTAAATACAACGTTCCCGCGGTGTCGAAAGGAGGCACCCCCGTCGCGCTTGTCTTGCCGCTTAATAGCCAGTATCAGCCGTGAACGCGAATACACGGTGCGTGTGCGAGGATGCAGATTGCATACACGTACCGTATAATACAGCTTAAAGGCACAATACACCCTCTATGAGCGCGCTATATCAGGGATGAATGTGATTGAACGGTACGTTGAGTTTCACTGTCTCCGTTACGCTGTTTCACCCCGCTTCCACGCGCCCTGGTGTGCGAGTCTCCTTCCCCGGTGCTCACCTACCGTATACACAGGGTGTTCGTCCACCAGAAGTTGTTCCCGAAGCTAAATTGACACGAAAGTGAAGAATAATCGACGTTGAAAGCGCGTAAGGTAACGCGACGGATGGCCGTGCACTGGTCACTCGTGCATCCGTTTCACGTCGTTTCCGTAAAAAATTTGCCGGACGAGCTGAATCGAAGAGCGCGATGAAAATGGAGCCGAGTACGCACCGATAGCAAGGAAATTTTTCGAGCCAAATTTAACGGCGTAGCGTGCGAGGTTTCTTTGTTTATTTAAAAGCCGGTACGAGTTAATGCGATTTACCGAGCACCCTGTACGTTACGTCTGCCTCTCCGTTCCCATTTCCCTCTTTCCCTTTCATCGCGTCGTTCGTACAGTATTATGGTGTAATTAGGCAATAGACTACACGACTCGCCGTGTAAAATCCGTGAAGTGTACGAGTCTACGGCGGTGAATGCCCCCGCGCACAAGTGTTGGACACCCCGCGGTGACATTCGACGTGCACATTGTGAACGCGGCTTTCCTCGAGTCGAGGAGGGTTCGTTGTTCGTCGGTGATTTTCTGCCGGTCCGTAGCTACTCTCGGTTTTTGTCGCTTAAAAACTGTTTTGCGCCGTGTGTACGCGTGGATCGATTGTACAGTCGAGAGGCGATCGAAAAGTTGAACGGTGAAAGAGATTCTATAACCCTTTATGGTCCATCTGTTTCGAACAATCGCGGCCGAGGTGCTCGCCGAAGGGTGAGACTGATATCGGAAAATTAACCTCCTCTACCGCCGATGTTGCTTTTCTTCCGTTATTCACGAGTACACTATTAATTTTAGTTGAAGAAATTGAATCGAAAATTAGTCCGAGTGATAATTCACGAAAAATCATTCGATAAATCCAATAATTAATACCGGTACGAGATCGTTCAAAGAAGGTAAATGGCGATTTTCCTTCCAGAAGACCAGAATTGCATTAACGTAAATCGTTTTACACGCCTCGAGAGGCTTCCATAAGATCTATAATCGTTTAACAGCCAGTTGACTGTAGATATTATTAACGTGTCGTTAAACAGCCGTGAGTATCGTGTAAATGATATACGTGCGTAGGTACATGCACATTAACATTGATCAATAGACTGTACAACGTTTTATTACATATATATAAAAACTATCGTTACGAAAATAAATTATCCTAAATTCATTAACATCTCGCGCTTCCCTTGTCTCGCATGATGGACGACGTGTACGTAAAGCGAACGATTTCCAGCATATTCGTTCGCGTATAAAAGAAGAAAGAATCGTGTAACGATGAAAAATGTGCTCTAAGATAACATTTTTCGGTCGTTAAATATTTTTTCTCCCCGCTTTGGTATTCTATTTTATATTATAACACATTTAAATGTATTTAGAAGTTCAATAAAAGTATAGTTAACAGTGGTAAAGTAAACTTTTCAAACGAAACTTATCACACGATTACCACGCGTAGAACTTTATTACGCTGTAAGACGACGAAACGATACGATCTTACAATAATGAAAGTATAAATTAGCGGAACCGTATCGATTCGGATGAATATGCGTTCGCGTCCTGTTCTCCGCGGAATTATTAATTAACACGCGTAAGCGAAATAGAATGGCGGCGGAAGTCAGTGCGTACGGTAGGTAACGCGAGCGAGCAGTTAATTCCTGCGGGTTTGTTCACGTGTCACGGGGGGGTGAATTCGGAGCCCGTTACCGTAGAGGGTGGTGATGGTGGATGCTGGTGCCATTAACAGTGTTTCGTCGGAAATGTAAAGCATAATGTGCCGCTAGCTCGTGGATATGGAACCTATTACTATCCGTCTGTATAATGCCAACCCCCCGCTCGCCCGGTCGTCTCGCCTTGTTGCACCCGCGAGAAGTTTTCAATTATTATTTCCCACTATGGAAGATTGCTTTCTAGACTGTCGATTGTATAGTTTCAAAAATGAACCGATGGTTTATGGAGTGTCAGAGTTCGTTAAATGAACAGCACTCAGTCGCGCATAATCCAAGGTAATCCTCTTGTAGAACATACGAGTGCGATGTAAGTAATGTACTTTCCTCCCATTTTACCACACTTTTTCCTACCCTTCGTTTCCCCGTACTCCGCTGTCGCGTACAAGTGTAACGATATTCACGAAATAAAGTTCCAAAATCGCACGACAATTTTTACCAGCCCAAAAATGTTTCGAACGTCTTGAAAATCTTTAGATTTCAATTTGTATTGGTCACAGAGACGATCGCAGAGAATCGCAGACTTGGACAATGTTGTGTTATATATATCACGCGATCGACGAAAAATCCCGAGTGACGGCACCGAAGGACGCGAACGCGTCGCCCGCCTCCTTTGTCATTGATCAAGAACACGCAGTGCTCGTCGAGACGCCGGTCCTCTCGCGTTTCGCTGTTGTAACCAAATCGATCCGCGTTTGTGCGCTAATTATCGCGTCACAGGCACCGCTCTCGACCCCTCGGTGTCTCCAAGCGATACCACCGTTTCTCTTTGCTTTTTCCCTGTGTGCGAGTGCGTGTGCGCGTGTGTGTTTTTTTTTTCTTTCCGCTTTAATTCCGCCACGCGTAGCATCGCTGCGAGACGCGAGAAACGGTAATTACGACACTCGACGTACGTCGTCACGTTGGACACGAATACGTGCTCGCGCGTACGTGTGTATCTAAGCTTTTAAAAAGGGTTTTCGCGTCCGCGGAGGAACGCATTGTGCCCTTAAGCTCTCTACTCGTAGGAGACACGACGACGATTCTTTTGCTCAACAAGTCGTGCCTTTTCTCGAGCGGGATTCGTTACACGATGGAGCTAATTAGAACGGTGGGACACCTTTTCAATGTTTGTTACACCGAGTCGCGCGATAATTACGAGGCCGCTTCTTGTTATTGGGCTTGATGAACGTCTATTAATTAGGCGTCGCTGTGATATCGCGCGAATGCAAGCTGACAATGAGAGGGAAACGGGGAATTTCTAATCTGCGAGTGTTCGTCACGTGCTTCGTGCTAGTTTTTACAGTTGACGGTATTCCTGTGTTGCTTATTTTTGTGCTTACAACACACATGTAATACCAAGTATACATTTTTTCTGGAACGTCGCGTTTTAATCGCTTCGAGACAGTCGAATAACACTTGCGTAGCGATACGCAGATTCAGACGGATTTACACAGGTGTAAATTCGATGCGATACCACCAAATTTGTTCGGAAGAGGCGCAGTTTTAAAAAGTGGTCGCGCGTGGTCAGAGTTTTAATCGCAAGTTCTCGCTTTTATTTATGTACGAGTTAAATTTTTACGATATCAACTTCTCTATCGCCCTCTTTCTCGTACAGTATCGAGTAACGCGGGTACATTCTGATACGCGAACAATCAGGATTCTTGTAATCATCTACTTTTTCAATCGTTCGAGAAATTGTATAAAAATGATAGGTGAGTTCTGAGTGAAAATTGGATTGTTTCAGTGACCGGAAGTGCCTAAAGGCCCGAAGATTCTGCCTTCGCAGCAGCTGGGCGCTGCGGTCGCTCCATGGCCGGGCGCCACCGGCCTCCTAGCCTCTGTCACCGCTGACGACATGGCACACAAGGGTGAGTTTCTCCGTCGCTCCTCCTTACATGCCTTGCAGTCGTCACGATCTATCGTCGATATTTTTTATTGACAAAGTCCTTCAAATAGCGGATAAACATTTCGATATCGACACTGTAATCTTCAATTTATTGGGATCGCGTATTTTACATTTTATACGCATCCATAGTCGGACTCGAGGAGAATAATATGAAATTATGGCGCGGGAACACTCGTTGAAATATTATTTACTTCGTTTTTAATCGCGAATGAAAACTAATCTCGTAAACATTCAGCCATCGCGATTGCAATTTGTATAATTTTTCCAAGGCATTGAATTTTAATGATTATTCGATAATAGGTAAATAAAATACGAATCCCCGTAATAGAAGGAATTTAATTCTCGGTTATTAAATTCTTCGCCCTTTTACGCGTCATATTGCCTTGCACTCGACTAACCAAAGTTGATCAAGGAAGCGATTACGATGAAAAATGTTCGAAATATCAAAGTTATTTGGTTTTAAACAAACAACTTTCGAGAACCGCGTAACAATCGAGGTTCGGATGACGGTGACGACGACGACGACGACGACGACGACGATGTAAAAAGTCTGGAGAATTTGGCGTCATTTTGGCGCGCAACAGCCTCGCACAAGACGAGAACTCAAAGCGAAAGAACTCGCGAAACTCGCGCGCAGAGGTCCGCGAGAAATGATGCAGTGGATAGACAGGGAAACGTGGCCCCAGGAAACGGTGAACCGGGAATAGCCGTGAAGTCGAATCGAAACGTCCGAGAAGCAAGAGGGAGGACGTTCGGTTGATGGCTAAGGCGTTTAACCCCATTAGTCCTGAATGGAAGTTCACCTCGTCTCTCTTTCTCCTTGTCTTTCCAAGTTTCCTCATCGCTGTCCCGCGCGCGCGCTTCCTCGAGCTCTCTTAACGCGAGGCGGGAGGGGAGTACGCGGTCCAAAGAGGATGAACAGACGACGTCTCAAGGCTTTCTAAAGCCGGGCTCCTGCCTGAAACCGGCTGCTCACTTCACGTATTGATTTCCATTCTCTTACGCCTTCCGACGCTCGCCCTTTTCCGCGACTCTTCAACCACCACCTATTCGAAAATCGCCAACCGTTCGATCGACGTGTATCGTCGTCGTGGCGATAACGATTCAATTTTCGACGAGCGATTAGAAACGTTCGTTCGAAACATTCGTCGAACGAAACGAGTTGGCCGAACGGAGGGCAACGGAAAAAATGACGGTGGATGAAAAAGAAAGGCGGGTGTAAAAAGAGAAAACTCGATTTGTTCCCGTGACGAGGAGAAACCGGAAACACGATTTGTACGTACGATCGATCAAAACCCTCGTCGTCTGCTGGCATCGCGGCCGACCGTCGTTCCCATCGAGGTGATTCGATGAGCTAACGCCAACTTAACGCTACACACCCCACTGAGCCGCACTCGGTCAGATAACTCGTGGATTTTCGAGCACCGCGCAGATTCACGCTCGCTCACTTGTAGATTCTTCGATGATTTAATTCCCACCGACCATTTAACGCGTCTTCAGGAGGATCGCCCGTATAACGCTAGCGTGTTTTCACCAGGGACCTTTTTTTTTCGACATTTGCTTTTCGAGTCCAAAAATTGTTGCTACAAACCAAAGAAAGTTAGTCGGCAGTCGGGAGTTTATCCTTAACACGGTTAAGACAACTTCCATCGAACAGCACTCGTAACATCTAAAAAAACGAGAATATTTTTTGCCAAATTAAGTGTCAAAGCACAGAGTCGTGATGAAGAACGAATTTCTAGAGGGGAGTCCGCTATCAGATTTAATCAAGGTTTTAGGGCCATTCACCAGTATCTGGGTAAAGGAACTCTGCGACTAACGACGATGGTTTGGTTCTAATTTCGGGCGAGAGTTTCGAAAGTTTGACAACTCCTCGGGTAGTTCGCGAAACCGAGACTCCATAAATTCTGTCATTAATTTGCTAATGGATCAGAACGGTGGCAACTTGAATAACAAGCTCTCGATTTTACGGCAACTTTACGCATTTTACCTCGTGAAAATTATATCGTTGAATTCCGTTTAATTTCTCGCGAGTGACGTCAAATATCTTGCTAAATTCATGCAACACCGCATGCTAGAAAATTTTAATTTTTAATTTTTTTTTTTTTTTTTTCTTGCACGCGTATACCTCTGATACGCGCAACGTCGAAGAAAACGATCTTAGAATTTCAGCTCGAGGGTCGTCCACGGGTAGCAACCAAGATTGCGATAACAAAAGTGATTTTCGCCAAAAATCAAATGAAAACGTCAATTAGAATCCTCTGGAATAAAATATGGTTGAAAGTTTTCCAGTCGTGGACTGTCGCGGATGTTTTCACCGTGACAAAAAGTCGCGAAAGTTTAAAAAATCGCTCGACCTCCGACACCCGAGTACGCGCTCGAGCGATCGCGTGTCAACGCGGCGTCTCGTCAACGAATCACCCCCCAGCGCAAGGGATGAGACGATGGTGGCAGTTAAACCGAGGAGAACGAAGCAGGAGCGGGAGGCGCG
Source organism: Xylocopa violacea (assembly GCA_963969225.1). Classification (NCBI taxonomy): domain Eukaryota; kingdom Metazoa; phylum Arthropoda; class Insecta; order Hymenoptera; family Apidae; genus Xylocopa; species Xylocopa violacea. The sequence continues at coordinate 28,150,252 of CAXAJV010000011.1, forward strand.
GAATAAGAATAAGAGGAAATCGCTACGCTCTTTCTGTCCTCCTCTTTCCATCGTCCGCCTCCTCGCCTACCATAACCGAGAACGGAAAACGAGCGGCGGAGGCGAAAAAAGAGGGTGGCCCCGGGGTCGCGCTAAGCATTGATCGTTTCTGAATTCCGAAGAGATGGTACGTATCTCTGGTGGCGCGCGTTTTCCTCTTCCTCTTTTCGTTCGTCCCCCTTGTCTAAAAACAAAATTTCACTCTCATTTACCTTACGTATAATCGTATTATCCGATCGAGATAAATATTCCTCGCGAAACGTTTCGAATCTCGAGGAGACAAAAGCCTCAACGCGTAGCAGCCTCTTTTCCGACTGTTAAACGAACGAAGTAAAGGAACGAGAAAAACAGAGACAAAGGCGGTATCAGAGAAGAAGGAGACGAAGAGCAAAGGATGCTACACTCTTTGCAAAAAAAGGTCTCTTCGAGGGACAGAAGCGAGGCGAGGCGCTTTGAACGCAGAATTCCACGGCTTCCTTCGCAACGGCACCCTTTTCTCTCTCGACGCGGAAGCAAGGAAGAGGGTGTTGGTATTTTTACGTGGAAGCAGTTACGAATTAATTGAATGACCCAAGGAGAGGCGCGAGGAAAATATGCTTGGGGGATCAAAGAACTTTTCTCTCCTCGTTTTATTTCTGCATGCGTTGTATTGGTGACGAGTAAGCGAATGTTTAAGCAAAATTATTCCCGAATCACCGAATAACGAAATCGCTCGAAGACTGTCCATCGCGGAACCATCATCGCAACGAAAAATATCGGACGGTCTCCGAAGAGAAGACAGTCGTAGGACGGTACGTCTTGCATCGAGTCTATTCGACTGTGAAATTCCCCGTTCAAACAGAAACGGGTGGCTGGCACATTTCGGCGGCCTGGCTTGGTCCAGGCTGGAAAAGATGGGAGGCCGTCGGACGGGATGGCCCGGAGGAATTCTTGGACCAATACAGAGGGAAAGAGGACGAGCGGGTACCCTGCTCTACGTACAACTGGAGAAAATTCACCGTTGTACCCTGCACACGTACGAAATGGCTCGATGGATGGATAGTCAGGAGCGACGGACGGTGCCCGAGGACCTGCTACGAGGATCTTTTCCAAACTTCCAACGACATTTTGGATCTCTCCGCCCAGGAACCATATGAAATGGTTTTTTTTTTCGCGAGGAGAAAAATGAAAAATGCCGAGCGGGGGACAGAAAAGTGAGAGGGGTGCATTAGCGTGGAAGGTCATTAACGCGACGAAAGAAAAGATCGAGTGGGCCGACGACCCTCGCCATTGTCAGGACGTGAAGCTATTGCGATGGGAATTTCATGGATTCTCCACGGCCGTTGCGAATAATGTCCCGATCGTTTCACTGATTTAACGCAGAAAAGTGGACGGGGAGGGCCGGAAGACGTAGCACGATTGGGTGTTCCTTTTAACGCTGCCCTTTCACCGGATTTATTGTGTCGTGTCCGCGCGAATTCTGCAGGAAATTATCACCGACGTCGGCGCGATAATAAATCAAATTAAATCAAAATGCTTGCTTTTATCGAAGACGCCTAAACGGACGCGTATCTATTCGCTTCAATTTTTTCGAATCATTCGAGTATGCCGTTCTAACTGCGATAGAAATAAAAAAAAAAAAAAAATCGTCACGTAAACTACTGCACCCTTACGATCCAGGAGAAGGGTGGCTCGAAGAAAACAGGGACGCGACGGTGTGAAAGCTACCGCGACGACGACGACGACGACGACGATGACGACGCCGCCGCCGCCGTCGCCGTTACCGTCGCTTTTGTCTGTCCGTGGATGCTGGTTCCAACTTTAATCGACGAGACGAGTTCTCGAAATATTCCTATCTACACGCGTCGCCAATATACTTGGGAATATATAAATTTACGAAAAATAGAAAACTATCCAAATAGTTTAATTGAGAAAGATTTTTTATTTCTTCTTTACGTAAAGTGATCAATGTTCGCGACGACGATAATATCGAGAACGGTATGCTAACGACACATAAAAAGGGAATTATACGCAATAAGGAAGGAATAAACAGGATTTCCGTGATAAAAGAGGCGATAGTAATTTTCGATATAGAGCTAATAGAATACAGAGAGAGAGAGAGAGAGAGAGAGAGAGAGAGAAGGGGGGAAGGAAGAAAAAACGACAAACACCGTACTGAATAAATATTTTGACAAACCGCCTCAGAGGGAGCAATGGTTTCAGCACCCATGGGTACGTCGACAACTGTCGGCCTAATTTTCCCCTAAACGTTTCCGGAGATTACATCGGATTCTCATTGTACTTGCCCCGTGGACGACGGATTTGCTCTTACAACGGAGATCTGTGTAGTTTTTGGATCGAGGAAACCGGGTATCTTTAACACGTTGTGTTTAGATACGCGCGTAACGCACGTTACGTCACGAACAATGCAGTTGCCGTATTTATTTATCGTTTACACTTCTTCTTTTATCCTTATCCGACGAGACATTAAACGCGTTGAACGCGTAATTAGCGAAGAAACGTAATTGTTCTCTTCTAGAGTTATTCGAAAACCTAGAAATTTTTTCAAACAATTCCACGACATAGCGCTTACGGTACGTACGTCTCCTCGATGACGTTCCACCGAGAGTACCATTGTCGAAGAATCGTTAGCGAAACACTTATCGTACCATCGTCGAGCATTCTACGATTCCTTTGAACGAACGTTTACACGCATTTGTTCGTTCTGTACGTTCGAAGTGTACACGCCATAGTTCTGAATACGTGGAACAGTAAAAAAGAAAAAAAAAGTAAGGAAAAAGAAGAAAAAAGAAGAAAAGAACCGGTGTACAGCCAAGTGCAATTTCTCTGCTCCTCGTAGCTTGTTTACCCCGATGAAAAAATGGCGGCGCTGCGCGAGGAACGAGCGGAAATGCGTGCGGATCGTTAGCGAATTCAACTTGGTGCGATAATGACGTCTCGTTCGGATTTTTCATTTGATTTTTGCGAAAGGTTCATTTGTGCACCTCTGTTCGTTCGCTTCGTCCCCTCTCGCCCTTTCGTTTCTTCTCTTCCACGTTCTCCACCCGGTCGGCCTCTGTTTTCTATTTCTTTCGTTTCGCGCGCTTAAACTCGCGCGGCCAGGCACAAAGGTAGATATACTTGTACACGGACAGGGTGGTGAAAACATTATTTCTGAAAAGGACCCTCGAGTGGTCCTCCACTTCACGTTCCGAGAGATCTGGACCGTTCTCCGAGCACAATAATAACGATTCCACCCGCACACCTGCGAGTACCAGGACCTCTTCAGGTACCGACCATTTCTCTGACCTATATTCGCATTTTCGTAACGAGCCATCTTACACTTAGCTTTACGAGGGATTCTCATTATCATCATTATTATTATTATACGCTATTCACCCCGATACTTCCGTAAAACCTCGCGACGCTCGCCTTTCATTTCGAAAATAGTAGATGTATATCGACAGTTCTGCCTCGCTATTCCCACAGCTGATCATTCCGATACGTGGACTAATTATGTCAAAACCCTCGGTGGACACGAGTCCCATGGGAACAACCGGGACCACGGCGACCACAATACCGGAGCCAGTCGATGTCATTGTGCACCTTGTGCCCGATTGTGCTCCTGCTACGGCTCTGTTAAAGGCTCTGGCCCCTTTCTCGTCGCCTTTATTTCCTCCTAGCGGCAGTTCGACCCCCTCGCATCTCTTTCTACGTTTCCGTAAAGAGAACGCTGGGCCCTAGCCGTGTTTTTCGCAACAACCAACGAAAAAGGGCCCCCTCCACGAGCCAGTCGCGATTAGGATTTCCTCGATTTTATCCTCTATGCGAATTTCGCGGCATCGAACGCACCGTTCATGTGCGGATTAACACTCGGGAGGGAACACATGTCGTTTCTCATTGTGGACGGGATTTTGCCTGGACTTTTTTCCTTTTTTTTTTTTTTAGTTAGTTTAGCATTCGTCGATACGACGAGGAGATTCGCGAGGAAAGGTTCCGACACCATTTATAGCGGCACGTTAGAATCAGTTTTTCAGCATCGTTGAAATTGCAGTTGAAAAGAGAAAAACCGTAAGTTATCAACGTTTGCTCGGATGCTGACTGGTCGATGCGAAGATAACGAAGGTCCAGAGAAATATGTGTGGATAGACAAGCCAGCTCGTGGACGGACCTTTTCCACGTGGTGCACCCGTGGAAGCGGCTCTGACAGATCCGTTGGCGTGGAATAACGCGTTTACGAGCTCTTTGTCCGGTCCGCTTTGGGACCCGTGCTACCGTTGCCGCCGCTGCCGCCGCTGCTCTAGCCGTCGCCGATCCCGATCCCGATCTATTCGACCCGGGATCCTCGAAGGTTGGCCCCGCGGCTAATTGGATAATTCGCCCCGGAAGAGAGAGAGAGAGAGAGAGAGAGCGTATCGAGCAAAGAAAACGCGATTCCCTATTTCGCGTGCCGAACTGCCATTTCGGAGATCGTGTTCGCAGTCGACACGTTTCGAAATCATCCTCGTGGCCCTTGACCCTCGAGCCAGAAGGCGGTACATCTGCCTTGACTGTCGATCTGTGGCACCCCTCGCTACAAATGGCCGATCGACGATGAATCGAGTTGTCAATGCACGGCCATTAATAACAACGCTAATAACTGTCGTGAGCACGATTTTTGGTAAAGGAAACTCTCTCCCTCGGCCCGAGGAGCAGGAAGAAAAAAAATAAAGGAAACCGGGAGGGGAACCAGGGGAATCGCGTGTAAAGGTATACGTGGCTGAAGAGCTGCTACACGGGGTCAAAGCATGCGGCGGATTGGCTGGCGGACAAACAGAGACAACAACAGCAACAAATACTCGAGTCCTCCAGTTGTACTCCATTCGCAAGGATGGATGTCAGAGGGAGAGGGACGAAGAATACTCATTTTGAAAACATGTCCGCAACAACGAGGCTATTATGACGACGATGGCTGTTCTCTCTTTCTATTTCCCTATTTCTATCGGTGCTTTTCCAAACTTTTCCCTGTCGCTTTTCCTAGGACGCCCTTACCTGCTGGTCAGTTTTCTACCTACATAGCTGACCCTCGTCAGTGGTTTCGGTCGGTACCTACTATACATAGTAAGATGTATGGGGTTGCGAACGAACAGGGAAATTCTGTATACATGTGTACATGCTTTCCGAGAGGATGATTTCGGTTGAATAGAGAAAATTGCCGAGGACATACGGAATTTCGTACGTACGTCGAAGGTCGGAGGTTGATAGATTGGAATTGGCTTGTAACTCCGAAGGGGATCCTTGTATGGGGGAATTTATAGATTGCCTTGTTCAGGGTATCAAAGTTGTGTATTTTGTTTTAAGAGTTGACGGATTCCTCGGTCCCTTGCACGGATGGAAACACTTTGGAACGAAAGTTGGTCGTAGCTAGAAGCTACGATAGAAGGAAGCCACGTCGCGGAATACGGAGGAAACTTGGATATCGTGTCCATTATGCCGGGTCATTTTCCGTCATTGTGCCCAACTTGTACTCTCGCAGACACGGAGACGAAGGAGGGGAATTCGCGACAAGCGTGAAAGTCCCGACAATGCGTTCCGTAGCGGGACGACAAACGGTTAGCCGACGATTAAGGTCGGTTCATCTCTTGTTGGTGTCTCAATCGAGTCCGCGCGGCACAAGTGTTTCCGGGGAATGAATGAACAAGACACCACCCCATGGAACCATTTCAAGCCGCTCAACTTCGAAGAGGGAGGAGTCAAGGGATGCCCACTTGGCCTCGAGTACCTTCGCGGTCCCGAACGTTTCTGCACTCACAGCGTGGATAATCGCTCGAGAGGATGAAAAGAGGACACCAACGACCGCTCGACTGACCGATTCGCCACGCGCGCGCGCACACGCTTAAAGCCTGATATTCTTGTATAAATTTAATAAGCCTTGCTGCTGCACGTCCACTGAAAAATAAGAAAGCTTCCAAATAGTTTTACCTAACTGTAAATGAGGACCACCCGAACGAAGTTGGATAAAACTGTAGGAGGAAGGTGGCGAAAAAAAGTGAAGAAATACGTGTGGCAGAAGGGAGGCGTAAGAATAAGAAGTCGCTCGGATGATGAATGTGCCGTCTGAGCCATCCCGTCGGCGAGGCTCTGCTTCTCGTTTGTAAACGAGCAGTTCTCCCTTTCTTCCTCTCAACGTGGATATCACCATTTCAGACGCGTAACCGGCCGCTCTATCGACACCAGGAGGAACGTTTGCCTTCACTTTTGTTTATCTAACCATTTATCTTACCCAAAGACGAGGATTTTCGGTAAAATTAACAGGCAGAAGGGCAAAAAGTTAGCCGTCATCCTCTCCGTTTTCCACTAAACGCCATTGTACCTCGATACGAGGCTCGGCCGGCGGCATCATGAAAAACAAAAGAACGGTGATCAATTATCGATTAAACGAGATTCTACGTAGACCGTGTAATTCATCATTCTGTCGGTGGAAATACTTGCACCCCCGATGAATCTTTTCCTTGGCGGTGAAAATCCGTCAAGAGGAGCTCGCGTTAATCGCGTTTCCCGCGTCGTTTGGGAAAAGTTTAAAGGGTTTCTTTTCTTTTCTTTTTAGCGGTTAATAGATAAAAATAGAGTAAATCGATATTATCGTATTGAAAAGTAGTACAATGGAAGTTTTAGGGCTTTTCTTCTATCTTTAGTGACAATATCAGATAGCGTCGCAGGGAAGTAGATAAATCGATACTATAAAATCGCGATGCTATAAAATTGCACGATGCTACGACACAAGCATTATACGAAAGATCGTACGAATTACAAAGCTAAATACCGTGTTCAAACAAGTATCTGAATATCTTGGTCGAACGCGCACGGTACGCGTTATTAATACATCGGCATTCATAAGTCAACAACGAAAGGGCAACACGGGGTGACAACGGGGAGAAACAAAAAAATGGTAACGGGGGCAAGTGTCTCTCTCTTTCTGGTTCCCTCGTAGAAGGGGTGTGGAAGGCAGCGGCGAATTGTCGAGCTTCGAATGCCAGTCCTTAACGAGCGATAATAACTCGAGCAAATAGCGCGCATTTCTAGAGTGCTACACAGTTTCTACTTGCGTTATATACCGTATATCCATTGTGAACGGCAAGCGAAAGAGAAGGAAGGGTCTCCCCAACTGCGGGAGACCGAGGACAGAAAGAGAAAATGATAATCTGATCGCGCTTATACTTAACGCGTGCTTCTGTTTATCCGGAGTAGAGGGGTACACCTTTAAGTCAGTGAAAGCGTAACCCAGCGCGTGTATTAGCTGTACGCGACGAAGGGGTGCGCTCGAGTGGCTATTCTACGAGAGGACGTGTTTCGATATTGTAACGTTTGTATTAAATATCAGTAGTAGGAAGGGTGGCTGCTCTCTGCTAAGCCTGTCGTTTATTAGGACTTCATTAACCGTCTCGGATCCCTTGTTTCCCCTTGCCGTTTGCTTTGGTACAATTCTTACGTATCGAGCAAAAGAAGTGGGAATTTTGCTTATTCAAATATTACGTGTAACGGGGTTTAACTGCCTTGGACTTGGACTTTGTGCTTTGGACTTTTTTTCCCAGAACTATACCCTCGATCCGAAAGACACATGTTTAGAGACGTGTACAAGTTTACGCGTTACCAATCGATAAATTATATAGATAGGTTGGGAAAAAAGGTTCTTCGAATGAAAGGAACACTCGTATCGGGCGAGAAACCGTACGAGTTGGGCGATTCGCGCGCGTGAGGCCCATTTTCGAAAGTCAATCGACCGTGAGCGCCCCTTTCGTCAATCGCATACTCGCTCGTAAATCTCCCTTATAACTCGCGTTGGGTAACCAACGACGACGAGGACGCGTCGAATTAGCCCCGTCTGGAAATTTTTCTTAGCCGATCACCGAGAAGCGTGCGTGTTCTTCGCGAAAAGTACTTTTCTTTTCCTGTCGCGGTCGCGTCCTCTCCTCTAATAAATTCCTCGAAATAATTATTATTATTCCAACGTCGACGGATAGAAATTCGCCTGCTTCGAAGAACACATTTTTCTCAGTTAAAATCGTAGACCGGCAGCCGAAATTAGGGCGTGGCCCGTCTTCTTCACGGCGGGTGCGGGAATATAAAAGAGATCCACCACGAGGCTGCCGACTTTCGTGTGTGTCCGCCTTGTCACCGACACAATGAGTCGAAGATTATCTACGACGGGATTCGCTAACGTTTTAACGCCTGCAGTTCCAACCCCCTTGGAGAACGAACAGCCGCGAGAAGAAAGGAGACGTACCCCACCTCTTCGTTTCTTCACCTTCTTCTTCTTCCTCCTCCTCCTCCTTTTCTATCGGCAAGTTCCAGGAGGGGTAAAAAATATAGTGATGTATGGCGGGGAAGGTATTCTTCGCGAAGACGATGGCAGGACAGAGACCTTGGAGGGTCTCTGGAAGCGGGAAAATTCGGGTTGAATCTTCTCCTCTGTTTAAATGAACGCTAAAGCGGTAAAATCACGATCGATTGGTAATAACACGATGCGCGCGATTCTGGTTTCAGGTCACAGTGGTGTAAATCAGCTCGGGGGTGTCTTCGTCGGCGGTAGACCGCTTCCAGACTCGACGAGGCAAAAGATCGTCGAACTAGCGCATTCTGGCGCTAGACCCTGCGACATTTCCAGGATCCTGCAGGTCAGCAATGGCTGCGTCTCGAAGATTCTTGGAAGGTTGGTTGAAATATTGCTCACTTTGTCCATTCGAAATTTAATACCGCATACCTGCCCTTCCGAGTAGTCGTTTCTCGCAATTACGCGCAAGACGCGCGAAAGGGATGACAATTTTTAGTTTCGAATTTATCCCGGATAAAAGTTACGACATCTACCGTATTGTACCGCAAATTATTATTATTGCAGGTACTATGAGACCGGATCTATTAGGCCCAGAGCAATCGGTGGTAGTAAACCGCGCGTAGCCACAGCGGAAGTCGTCAGCAAAATTTCTCTCTACAAGAGCGAGTGCCCCTCGATTTTCGCGTGGGAGATCAGAGATCGTTTACTCCAAGAGGGTGTCTGCACGAACGACAACATTCCTAGCGTAAGTACCGAATTAATCGATCGCGTATCGACGTAATAGAGCCCCACCGGTGTTAACAAAATTATCTAGGCGATCTGCAACCATCGCCGTCGTTATCGCGACGAACGCGAGTTTTACGGTCTGGCGTTGACGGAACATTAAATGAAACGGGCGCAAAAAGGGTGAGCTTTGGGTCCAACGATGCTTTCCATGTTAACAAGGGCGACAGTTTATAAAGCGTGTCGCAAAACACGCGTAATGGAGCCCGGACTTTTGCAGGGTGGAGGTCGTAACCGCGCAGGCGTAGTATCGTCGACGGCGTTACATAGATAGTCGAAGGGTTGGAGAGTCGATGGGGGGTGATGGAAATCAGTTTTCCGCGAGGCGACTATGTTTACGCGAGCCGATGAAATCCTCGTGTAAACGGAACGGCGCAAAGTCGCGCCGTCGTTGTCGAACCATTTTGAACCGTCCGTACAATCGTCCGAGTACGAATCACAGTTGCGTCTCTACGATAACCGAATTTCTTCCCTCGGAAATTACCCATTCGATTTCTCGCTGCGGCGTGTCAGCGAAAGGCAGATATCGCGACACAAAGGAATCAATTAAGAAATCGCTGGCGGTAGGTTCTTCCTCCTCTTTTCTTTTATTTTCCTCGCGATATACTTCGAAGAGTCTCGCACTCTCTCCGCCCACTACTAATACGCGAAGAGCTCGGAACCGGGTCTGCTCTTCGCGGTGGTACCTCGTTGCCATGGATATTTGCATGCGTCCAATAAACGGTGGCTAAGGGGCTCTCGACTCTTGCTCGGGGTAAAAAGCGAAAGAGGGTCGCTGCTAAATTCTCTTTTCCTCCCCGCCTCGCCGTCCTTCTTCGCGAGCTCACCCTGTCTATCGCCCCTTAGCTACCGCCTCCTCCTCTGTCTCTGCTCTTTCTCCTCCGCGTTCTTTTCTTCCTTTTTTCTTTTTTCTTTTTTCTTTTTTTTTTTTTTTTTTTTTTTACCTCGCGCCTTCGTAATAAATGGCTGCGAGTGTGTACGCGCGCGTTTACCACGGCCAGGAATTTTGAAAGGAAAAAGTCTTCCTATATCGAAGCTTTTTCGTATCACGCGAGGGTAGGTAAGCGATTGAAGAGAGGAAACGAAGAGAGAATAGAACATTCCACGGCAGTGGGTAGTCCGTCGAATTTCCTTTTATTTCTCGAGCCGCTCGATCTAGTTGCTCCGCCCGCCTCTTGCCTCTCGTGAAACGACGTCGACGCAATAATTCTCGGGCGAACTGTACATAATGGAATATTACACGGGCCATTAAAGAAACGTTAATCTTGGCCACAACAAGTTCAGGAGCGCTTACAGGATGCTCAAACGCGGCCGGGATTATACTTTGTACTCTGGCTTTGATCCTCCTTCGCCCCGAAGGCGGCTCCACTCTCTCTCGCCGTTCAACCCTCCATCCGCGTAATTTGTTAAAGCGTTAAATTCCGCGATCGTCCCGCAGCGCGTTGGAACACCAACTTCTGCCGGAATACCGCAACTTACGCTACCCGTTTACGTTAATTGACCGCTCGTTTTAATTTCTCGGAATCGCTCGCCGAGATACCGCGGAGAACGCACGGTGGAATTATCGCCGGTGTTGTTTCCGACCGAGTAGATTGTTTCTGATTCGTTCATCGTCGGTCGAGACGATGCGATAACTGTTATTATACACGGAACTCGTACGAAATCGATTCTTTCGTTTGCTCGCGGCGCTCGCGGCGGGTCGTAGTTGAACGGTGGCGAAGAGAAGAAAGGGGGTTGAGAACGGGGGCTCCGAGCACGGAAGAAGCGGGACGTATTCGAAGCGGGTCGCGGTGATTGAGGAAAATTTCATTATTCTCAGACATTACCCCCGTTATTGTAATGCCATCAAATTGGATACGCTTCGTACACCCCCGGAATATCCAGGAATATCCGAATGGGACCGGACGCGAAGAATTTTGGATATTTCTCGAATTTCGGCGAATCTCTCCTCTCGAAGAACCCTCTTGTTTCGTTTCGCCTGATAGTCGATTATCGTTTTCGAAACGCGACTAAAAACCGAAACGAACGTACGAGGCAATCAGAGGGAAAAAAAGAAATGGAAACAGATATAGGCCGGTTCCCTCTCGCTTTGAGAAGGATCGCGGATGCACGATCGAATGGACAATGATTCGACAAAACCGAAACGGCTGCAGGACGCGGCGTCGGATTCGAAATGTCCTCTGAAGCTTTCGCTATCCGTTTCGTCGTCGAATGCCGTTTCAGTCCCCGGTTGGATTTGAATCTGGCACCCGGCGTGGCGGACGCGTTATTGGTTTACTCGCGCCACTGATTCCGGAATACTATCAGTGGTTCTCGGCCAATTCTCTTTGGGGTATCGCTACTACCGAAAATTGTCCGGTCGCTTTAATAATTTCCAGCCCGTTCGAAAATACCTTTGGAAAATTGAACAAGAATTTTCTCAAAAATCTGTTTAATTTCGATTTTATTTGTACTCGTACCAAAGAAGATTCGAGTCGTCGATTTCGGTCGATACCGAAATACGAGAGCTTTCGTCGAAACTTTTGCGTGGAATTTCTAAAAAATATGAAAGATATTTGTCGTTTCAACTATTTCATGCTCGAAGAGCAATCATTGAATTTGATTTCTAAATGGGAATCATCGTATAACGGGCAACGGTCGAGGTGGGAGAAATCCGCGAGAGAACCACTGCCAAACGAGATTACATTCGTTGAGCTGGCCAGCCTGACCGCGATCGTTCTTTCCGGGAGTTGACGTTGATGCCTCACCCCCGATGAACACTTGGAAATCACGAGTGGTTGCTGTATATATACCACGCTCTCGATCCAGTGCCAAAAGTTGACTACTCGCGAATACTCGTCGTTTCCTCTCGGTCACAAAGATTGGGAGATTTGCCGTGGTGACCGAGCGTGTCCCTGTAATTAGTAGCGTCCCGAGGTGAATGGGCCTTCCCAGGGACGAGTTTGCACGCCATTTCTACGCGCTACGGTAAACTCGACCAGAACCGCATCTAATTCCTGCGGGCAATGGGACTCTTCGCGTAGACGTACGATTCGTTTGTTCGATCCGATGACAGCGATATCGGCAAGCGACTGGACCAATCGTTGCAACGATCGGAACGGAGAAGGAAGACTTACGTGGGGCGGTAAAGGTTAGATCCGATGCTGGTGGAAGAGGTAAAGTAATGGATGGCTCGTAGAAGCCGAGGCGAGTGAATTGTTGGCTCCTGTACGTCGTCCGCCTTGGAGACACCCTCGCGGCTCGGGCTGGCCGCGTAAATCAATGCACCCCTTCGTCCTCTCGCGTTACCGAGCCCTCTCCTCGGTGCCACGAGCGCAACCCCTCTCACGGACCGCGCAGCCCTCTTCTTGGCCTCTAGACAGTGATGGGGGGAGGGGTGTCGGAGACGTCCGGCTGCTGCATTATGTATTTCTCAACCAACCACCACTACCACTACTAACTCTCACCCTTTTTCATCCCCTTGGTCCAGGCGTTCCTTCTTCCCTTCCTTTCTTTTCGTACCCTGCGATCCTCCTGTTCTTGTTGCCACCGTTTTTCACCCCCCCCCCCGCTCGCTAGGGTGCCCCTTATTTCCATGGCTGATCCTTTACGGGGAATGCGTTCGCGAAGTCTTCTTTTAATCGCAAAGCACGGTGCTCTCGCGGAATTAATCGAGAGCGCCGACTTGGTTTCTACCGGAAGCGACACTTTCGATCGGACCGGAGAGCAACTTTCTCCCGACGCGATCGACACCACAGTGTTTCAGACGCGCGGTACGAAAGAGCGTTCGAAGCCTCGGGACGAGGGGGATGGATACGTCTGTCGAGGCGGTTAGCATCAGTTTTAATCGGGCCGGCAACCTTACACCGGGCTGTTCGAGTTCAACCACCGTGTGGCGGCTGTCCTGTTCGATCAGACGACGATCGGACGGGCGTAAACGGGCGTGCGTCATCTCGAAGACGAGGCATGTACGCGAACTGTACGCTCACGGACCGGTACGGCGGAAGGATATCGGCTTACCGGTTGACTATCGGACTCTGTCATCTCTGCAAGTTGCTTTTTTTTTCCTTCGCCTTCTCGCTCGAATTTTTCTGGATCTGCGTCTCGCGCTCGACGAGATTTCCGCGGCGTCACCTGTTATTCGCTCGTCGCGCAACGAGAAACGTAATCCAGAAAATCGACTGACGAGCACCCATCGAAACCGATGCTGGCTCGTATAGGAATCCGTGGGTGGCGGTGGTTGCCGGTGGCTGCCGGTGGCTGCCGGTGGCTGCCGGTCCCGCGCGTTCTCCACGCTGCCTACACGAGGCAATAACGCGCGCGACGCGCCCTCCACCCCTATACAGCTCCCCGGGGGCGAACCCCCGTCGCGTTCCTAAATACCGCATCCCTCTACCTCTCCCTCTCCCTCTCCCTCGACGAGCACCGCCGCGCGGACATCTTAGAGGCGGGCTGAGCCCTTCTATCGCCGCCGAAAACTACCCTCCAGTCGTTCCAGATTAAAAGCTGTGATTATACGTGGCATCAGGCGCCTAACACTCGACGATCTTTCGTCGAGTAAGAGCAGACAGAGAGAATGGGGTGTGTATTTCATCTCACTGCTCCTGCTCTAGCCGTTGCTGTTTCACGTTGTATTTTACAATCGGCCTTTCGTATCTCTCTTGCTTTTCTCTCTCTCTCTCTCTCTCTCTCTCTCTCTCTGTTCGTTTAAATTGCGAATGCCGTGCGTTCCTCGACTTCTATTTAAATGTAATTTGTATCTTGCCCGTGCGATCGCTACTACCCAACCCACCCTCCTTTATTTCCGCCCCGTCTTTCTTTCACGGTTTTCCGTTTGTTGGGTACCAGTGTGTATTTTTGCGAAAGTATTTCGTCTTTCGTATACACGTTTCTCCGTTCTACCGCCAAACAATTTTCGTAGTCGCGGCGTTTTCGTTAGAGACGCGATCGAGGGCTCAGGTCCAAGTTTCTTCGTGGTCCGAACGATAAATCAAAGCAACAGCGATAACTCGTGGAATAATGGCCAGGTAGATAACGATACAACGGGAAAGGATCGTCTATCCTGGCCCGGAATTGATTCCCAGTTACTTTCACGGCTCGTTCCAGACGATGCGATTCTATATCGTGCGCGGGATAGTTAATTTATATCGCGGCGACTCGATTGCTGACCCTTTATTAAATGTTCCGTTTGGGAAATACAATCGAGGATAAGCAAATCGATTCTGTCTCTTTTTATGAGAATTTGATATCGCGAAACGATTCCGAACCCGTTTGTGAATCGGACCTGCGAAAAACCAGAAATCATGGTCTCATCGACCACCATAAAAGATCACAGCTACGGAGCGTAACATCGACAGAGTTTACGGACCTTTGACTACGTCCCACTTTCGTTGCCAAAAAAGGGTGGCGGAAATATTCGGGAGCGGTCAGATCGAGTTAACCAGGGCCGAGTCGTGTCAGAAGCACATAATGGAACTGTCAAGTCGCACAATCGTCGGGCACGCGTTCCGCATCTTTTTTTTTTTTTTTCGTTCTCCTCCCTCTCTCTCTCTCTCTCTCTCTCTCTCTCTCTCGATTTGCTCTCCTTCGACTTGATCCAGCCGGGATTTCCCACGCGACGTAGGGTGACCGTAGGATATCGCGGTGGCGTAGGGTGCAAGATTTATATTGCAAATCGGCGTATCGGCGCGTGCCGGACCGGTTCACCCTAGTTTCGACGCGTTCGCAATTCGTTGCGATCGCAATTGGGAATAATCGGCGAAAAATTGCACCGTTTGCCCGTTTTACCGTTTCGTGGGAGCGAAACGATTACTAATACTAATCGGATAAAACTCGAGAAAGTTGTAAAATATATTCGACTCCGTTGTAACGTTTCTCCCGCGTCGCTTTTTCGTCTGATAAATTCGGGCAACCCCGTTCGATCTAACGCGAGACGAATTAATTGCGTTACACCAGGTTTCGACTGTATATACGTGTTATGCAATAATTAGGTGAAATTAGCCCCTGCTAATATAGACGCACGGTTCGAAACTCAAACAGCGACCATATCGTGGTACGATATGGGGCACCGTTCGGGAGCGGTGCGTTAAGTCGTTATCAGGTGTCGAACAGAGGAAACCGTGTAACGCGATAAACTCTTATTACGCGGCAGCGTACGCCAGTCGATTCGGAAATCACGTAACCTATGATTTAGAGGGGTGATTTAACGCGACAGGTTACGCGATTGCACGCGTCGGACTCTTGGAGAGGTTCACGGAGAACCGAACCGAGCGATAAAAGCTGGCATCCACGCCTCGATTAATCGCGACGCGCAGCGCTGCGCGAGGGAGCGAGAAAAAGCGAGCGAAACAAGAGGAACGCTAGCGGGAACGTATCATCGTTTCTTCATTGAAGGCTCGAACAAAGCAGTCGGCGTTATCACCGCGTTGATTTATCGCCCTCGTAGGGGGTGCGCGCGATACCTCGGTTATTGAAAACAGGATACGAGCCGGCGAGTCGTTGGACGAAAACGCCGCGCCACGTCCTGCTAGATTCCGCCCTTAACCGAGACTTTCATGACTTTTAAATAACCCTCGTAAAGTGGCTTTGACCAGGCGGCACGGATCTCAGGATGTTTTCGTCATAATAAACCCACGGTGTGTATGGATCTCGTTCAGAGACCCCAGGATAACGGAAGTCAACTGAATGGCTCGCACCCCTCGTTTCTTCCGCCTCTCCTCGTTTAATACACTCGAGTCGCAGGGAGGACAGGAAATACGCGAGTACCGCGGATAAGCACTCGTAAAAATTGCACTCGTGTGTACACGGGCATAAACAGACATCGTCGAAAAAGAGACGTTTGCGAGGGATAACGATCATCGGCTGGTTCACTTTTTTATCTTCTTTGCAAAACGGTCCTAGATATTATCCGTGGCTGGCACAAAGAGCGACACGTGGCGAAGACACCGTGAACGCGCTAGGAACCAACGAGAATCCGACGGATCGATGAAATTAGCACGAACCGTGAAGAGGGTGGTCGAAAAGGGTGCCGGATAGAGACGTCATAATATTAGACTCGTGTAATTCTAAACGATTCGACGACGATGATAATTCGATACGGGAAATTCTTTCGAACGGCTGAATGACTTTGCGGAGCAATCAAAATTGTCGCTTTCGAAACTTTGAAACGTTTCGGAACGATGAAAACAGATGGAATACTCGTTCTGCTCTTTCGAAATCGCGTGCACGACGAATATGCGCGACCAGTAAGTGGCTCGTAATAAAGCGTGCCGCACAAAGCATCGTGGGATCGATTTCTAGTGCGGTTCCGATTGTCACGATAACGACGAGGGTGAGAGAGGGCGCAAATGTCGTCGTCGTCCGTGGTGTGCGGCGAAAGGATATTCGCGACGAATAAAGAGGAGAAAAAGAAAAAAACCGACCAAACAGCCAGGACACTCGATGTCACGGCGCGATTGTCGTTTGACTGGCACCCGTTCTTTGGTACCTCGGCTTTGTCGCGGCAACGACTTCTCATTGTGTCGAGCTTGTGACGTCGAGGAGTCACTCGACGTGGACGCTTTTGTACAGTCCGCGGGGTCGCGTTTAAGACCACAGCGTCACCAGGAGGAAAAGTCGTTCCTCCGTTCGACTCGAGAGCGGAAAATTGGATGTTTGGTTTGCCAGTTTGTAAACGCGCGGTAGAAACGTTTGCTCGTCTCGTCTCGGCGGGCATCTGTTCGCACGAAAAATGTAAGGGCGGTTCGAGGGCGTCGGTTATATAATATAAGGCGGAGAGGAAGAGGCAAAGTCCGGAACGTCGAAGGACATGGAAGACGGGTGTCGACGTCTGTTTCGCGTTTGGGACGCGTCGGTGATATCGGTGGGTTTCGCGTGTGCACCGAGGGGGATGACAGTGCTGCTCCGCTCGTGGGTCCGAGATGTCAGCTCGTTTCAACGCCGCGGAACCCTGACACCGGGTCTAACAAACCTCGGGGAACGAAAATCTCCCATGGCCAATAATCCCGGAACACCGTAATCCTTGGACGCGTCATCTTTCTTCGTCTTCCGCGAGACGACGATTTTACTTTGCGTCTTCGTAAAAATTCATCGAACCTATTGATCCGCTACGCCGTCGTGATTATCCCGTCGCCTGTGGTACGTTTAATATCAACAACGGAGAGCTTTTATATCCTCTCGCGGGCAAGTTTAGCGCGCGACCTTAGCTAGGTCTTGGAGAATAAATCGCGAAACTATCGGCAGCAGGAGAAGGTACCGCCGCGCTTTAGTTGGCGGGAATTCTTTTACGACTTGGCTCCGGGATTTATACGAGCTGTAAGTGACAGAACCGACCGTCGAGGATAAATAAAAGATACTACGTCGTAACGGTGTCGTCCGGCATTTTCCATTCCAACTGGCGTGTCCGACGACGACGACGACGACGACGATGATGAAGAAAAAGAAAAGACAGACACTTGTTATTTCACCGCGTTGTTCACCGTCGACGAGTCGTACATCGTAAGGCATTCGTCTAGGCGATCGATGCACACCGCGCACCACTTAGACGAGATATTACGTTTCGAAGAGCAGAAAATTTCCGCTCGATTCGAACGAAGACGCGAACGGAAATTGTGGAACGTCGATCGGTCGTGTAGGTGGTGGCGGCGGCGGCCCCCGTGCACACGTGTTTCGCGCGACGTGTTCGCAGACGCGCGAGTGCGTACTTAGCTCGGCAGAAGCCAAACTCCCCTTGGAGTGACGCGAGACGGATATAATTGAAGCCAGAGGTAATTAACTCCCTCGTGGAGCGCGCACCGCTCACCGCATCGTTTTAATTACTGCTCTCATCGCATTTCATCGGGCAGAAGCGCTCTCTCGCCACCCTGCGCCTCTCTCCTAAACTCTTCCCTCTCTCGATATGGTTTTAGCTTGACACGGAAACGAGGATACGCGTTCCGTGCTTATAACAAATCCGATGCCTCTCGAGCCAATATGCAATCTCCCAAAGCCGTCCCCGGACGGAAGTAAGTGCGCGAGTTGTTTCCTTTTTTTTCTATTTATCTACCCTTCCACCCTTGGCTCCCGTCTCTCCCGAGGGAGAGTCTTTGGATTTGGTTCAACTAATTTGCTCACCCTTCGATATTATATTCTGGTTCGACGCGTTCTTACATTCGGACGATTGATTTTGCTCGTTACCGATTTCAGGTGTCGTCGATCAACAGGGTACTGAGAAATTTGGCAGCGCAAAAGGAGCAACGACAGCAACAGCAGCAGCAACAGCAAGGGGTGGCCGCCGTTGGTGTCGGGGTGGGCGCCGGCAGTCCAGCCGAGAGCGTTTACGACAAACTGAGGCTACTCAACGGTCAGACCACCGGATGGCCCAGGCCCAATCCATGGCGAGTTTATTTTTTTTTTTTTACATCCGTTGATCCGTCGAGCAGGCGCGAAAAGGAAGAAAAAAAACAAAAACAAATCCCCGTAACACGATTTCAATTTTCGTTCACGCCAGGTATCCCTCCGGAGCTGGCAGTCCATTTCCGTCTCTGCAACCTAGTCTGAGTCCAAGTCACTGCACAGCCTTACCGCCGGATCCTGCGGACATTCTGCACGCGAAAAAAGGTAAGAAAGAAAGGGGATTTGGAAAATAATCGCGGGATCGAAATTTGCCGGGCGTACCAACCGGAACAACCGCGATTCGAAACATGCGATACAGGTTCGGACGCGCGAGGCGAAAGTGGCCAGTGGTGAGAAAGGCAGGCAAAGCCGTGGCAAGCCGTGGCAAGCCGTGGCAAACGTGCGCACCACGACCGGGGGAGGTGGGGTTGCGTTTCGAGAATGGGGGGAAGAGACGGGCGCCGTGGCGCGTTTTAATTAATTAATCTGCCCGGCTGAAACGATACTAATATCAATGTAATCCCGTCGGCGGCGGGTCCCGCGGTTTGCCGCATGCGTGTGCAGCGCTTTTCCGGTAATAATTGTTACGTTTAAGCGGAACGAGAAGGACACAGACGCCGGTGGCGAGGTGCGTCGAGGGTGAACGGGGGCTGGGAAACGTGGTTGCTGCAGTCGACCGACCAACCCGCGCGAAATTGTAACTCGACCGACGGAATATTCTCTCTCGCACCAGCTACCAGCCCTACCCCTCCTCCTACCGCCAACCTTGTTTGCCTCTCTTTCATCGTACACGAGCGTGCACGCGTGTTCCCTTTGGCGGCACATCAAACGCGCGATTTCTTTTTGCCCGGCCGTTTTCCCGCCAGGGTGGGCGAGCGATGTCACGAGCAACGAAACACGAACGCGCGCGCCTTTTTACCAGCGCCTCGGATACGGAACCCCGCGACTTCGTCTCGAGACGATGAACGATCGTTGCGTCGCATCGCCCTCGAGGTCCGCGGTCACCACGGAGTACTCGAGAGTATTCCGACGGGGTAAGAGGGATACAATGAAATATGGTAACTGTTGCGAACGCTCAACCGCACGCGGACCCCGGGGGCCGGATTATCTCCGCGTAGCTGCGGGCTCGCCGCCGTTTATAGGATAACTCGTGTCACGAGGGTGGTTTACTACTCCCCTTTCCTCTCTTTTCGTTTACAGCTGCTTTCCCTATCCGCGTCCCTGTGTAGCAGCAACTTGTCCTTCTTCCCTCTCGGCTGCACGCCGTTTCGATAGCGACGCGGACTCTCGCCCCGGGCCAATCGGAAACGACAACTGGCACCGAATCCTGTTCCTTCGAGCAAAGCGAAAGCAGATTACGGCGCAATCATCGCGCCGTTCCTCTGCCGCCGTCGGTGGCCTAAGGGTTGCGAACAATCCCGTAACAACATTTTATTCCCCTGAAAAATGTGAGAAAAGCCAAGGCGAGTCACCGTGTCGTCGCCATCTCGTCGCCATCTCGTCGTCGTCGTCGTCGTCGTCGTCGTCGTCGTCGTCGGTATCGGCGGGGTGTCTGCCGAGTCCTATCCACAATGCATCCCCGAGTTGCATTGTGCCGGTTGCACGAGACACGGTCCCGGACGAGACGAATGCAGAAGAATTCTATGAGAGAGGGTGGCGAGAAAAGAGAGGACGCTCGGATAAAGCCAGGGGCGGAGAGCGAGAGAGACGGGACGAACAAGAGAGGGCAAGAAAGAAAGGAGACAAGGGCGCAAAGAGACTCCGTACTCGATCGAAACGAAAGGGGTTCAGGTCGTATGGGCATTGTTTTTTCACCTCTCGGGTCCCGTGCTACGATACGAACGACAGGGGAGTGCAGAAGGAAAAGGAGAAAAAGAGAATATCTCCGACGTGTCGACGACGCGATCGCGTTCTCGTAGCTATCGGAGAAATTGATTTTCCGATCGATCACGATTCCGTTCGTTGCAGATCAAATTTCTGTTCGCGGTCCATCGATTATTCGATTTAAAAACCAGTTAGTCCAGATAGTGGTTCGCCACTGCAAACGTGGTACAATTACGATAGGGTAAAATTTAGGCCATCGCCGGTAAAAAGTCGCCGCCGCCGCCGAGAAATTAATTACCCAAAGTAAAGCGAACCCCCAGACTCCGAGTCTCGATTCGAACGTTAGCGAAACGGTTCTTCAAAGTGAATCCACGTCTTTCGCCGTTCTACTCGTAACCCAGCGACGTCTCTTCGTTCAGACGGAACGTGTACGAAGAAAAAAAGAGGAAGAAAAAAACAAAACTGGTCGCTTCGTTTCGCGAGTAACGTTTGTTCCGCCCTCTGGTCCCGAGTGATTTCGTTCTTCCGGTACAGTTCCAGTCGTTACCAACCATCGGGATCCTCGTTGCCGCTGGCAACGTGGAAAGCGAACAACTCTCGGCACAGAAACCTCTGCGGCGCGTTGGTTCATCTCTTCCCGAGGTACAGAGATAAAACAATATAATGGCCCTCCGCTACGAGACCCAGAGCGTACCGAGAACATTATCATGTCGACCTCTGTATCTGCTGTACCCGATCTCTCTTCACCTTTCTTTCTTTCTTTCTTTCTTTCTTTCTTTCTTCCTTCCTTCCTTCCTTTCAATATCTATATCTTCCGACTCTTTCTCGCTCGCTCCGCGCCTCCGCTGGTTGAACGTCGTCTTCTGGAGCCCCCGTGTCCCGGTAGGTAGGCACGTTGCAACGATGCAAAACCCTTTATCGTCGAGCAGGACAATGCGGAGGCCTCTCTCTCTCTCTCTCTCTCTCTCTCTGTATGGCTGTGCCCCGTTGTCGTCGACGACTACGCCCGGCATCGTCCTCGTTGTTTGTTGTTCTTGCCTGGCGTCACCACCGCCGACGACGTGGTGGATCCTCGTGGAAACGGCGCGCGATCCGCGTATTAATGGTTCCCCGATAGCTTTTGTGCGTTAGCTCTCCCTCTGTCTCTGTCTCCCTCTGCTTCTCGTTCTAGAGAATGGTGGATCCTTTGCACGGGGCACGAAGAAAAGGAAAAGTTTTTAGAGAGAAATTCGTCGAGTCCTTTTTTCCCTTTTTGTACATTTTTGTTTTTACTTTTTTTTTTTATTTTTCTTTTTCTTTCCGTGGCTACCGTCTTTTTCTCGTTTCGTTTCTAACCGTTATTGTTTCGCTTGAAACGAACGAGTTGGAATGAGAAGTAACGGCGGTGAAACGATGGCGGTTGCGATCGATCGATGGTCGATAAAATGTGAATGGCAAAAACGAAACGCGACCAATTAATTTTCATCTGTTCCGATATCTAATTTTTTCCGGGGATTGTAAAGTTTCCGGGTGTTTGGAAATTCGACGGGGATCCCTTTATGGCGAAGGAATTGCCAGGGGCGGTGTAACAAACAGGCGTGTATTCGCAAGGTTTCGCCTCGCGGCGGCAACGAGGCAACGTCGTCGAAGAAACTCTATGCATTGGATTCGCAGGTCAGTGGGTTGTCGCGTCGAGTAATTCAAACCGGTGTCACCAGCGCTCGATTTATCGTGTTCGTCAATCTTGGAAGACTGACCTCCCGTCGCGGCTCGGGTTACCGTTCCACGATGACGTATGCACCACCGCGCAACCCTTCGCGAGCACGCTCCTTTGTCTTCCGTTTTATTCCGCTCCGCGGCGATGGACGAGGGACGTCGATGAATATCTACGCCGTCGAGCGGACGATAAAAACCCTGGCCTGTTCCGTGATCGCGGGTCCTGCGCGCACCGCAACGATCTACCCGCGCCGAGCGGATCTCGAGTTCGTTCTCGAGAGAACGCTGGAAATTTCTCTTGGACGTTTTTTCACACCCTCGACGCGTTCGCGCATTCGAAGATACGCGCATTGGAAGGTCCATCGCGGCCGAGCTTTCGCGGTGAACCATGCGCGCGGAAGCTCTGCGGTCTCCCGCCTCAGTGATGTTACGAATTCCCGACCGCGTCTAGAAATCGGTGGTCGAGGAAAAATTCTTTCGTTTCGAACCAGTCGGAAAATACGGAGGCCGGAATTCGGAGATGAAATTCTGCGGCGATCGCTACGTTTCGGCTGACCACGGCTGAACTCCAAATATCTCCGCGAAATGGCCGCGAAAAACGATTTCTCTTTAGTAACACTTTTCGACGCGAAAGGGGAATCGCTCGCGAGAGGGTGACAAAGTGTCTTAGCCACCGTTTGCCTCGGTGAACGGTGGTATATGGAACTAGGGTTGGTTGACTGATCCGCCTCGTAATGCCAATCGATACACACGCGCACACGGTCTTTTAGGCAACACGGTTCGCGACAGGGCGCGATACGCGCGGTACAGCCAAAACCCCCTGCGCGTTCGCGCGGGGGATGAATATAACGTGACTCGCGTACGAATAACGCCGGGTACGTGTTACGTGTGTACAAACGAGCGTCAACCGTACGAGAATCCGCTCCGTAAAAGGCACTTCGTCTGCGACTTCCGTGTTTCGAGCCGCGGGCGGAGTTGTCGGCAGGGGTGGCGGTGGCGCGGTTTAAAGGTAGTCGTCGACAACCCCTTGGAATTTTTCTCTTCCCTTCGTTACACTTTCCGAGGCGACGTTCTCGATCGCGACAACGAGCAGAAAGAGCGTTATCAGTTGCATAAGTGGTCGCGTCGTTAGCGTACAAATGAATCACCGGCGACTCGGTTACCCAATGTCCCGCAATCGGACGAGCATTGTTCATCGTGCTAGACCCGGATTGAATTATGCGCGCGGAATTTCATATCTCGGTCTCTCGTGCGACGCAATTCGGGGAAAAAGATCGGAAAGCCTCTGGCCACCGCGTTCACCCTCTCACCCGTTCCGCGTCCATATCAATTCGGGGATATTAATCAAGCAGCGTAGTTCTCGCGCACAAAGGCGTACCGATATAAGCGCAGTAGGTACCTTATTGTTTCGGTACCCTCCGCAGTTCAATATCGACGTGCCCTGGTGACGCGACGCACGTACGTGTATACGCGCGTACACTGGTTACACGTTCGCGCACGCGCGCCACTTGTGAAAAATACACGTACACAACGGCCAGAGAAACTGGAAGGATCACAAAGGGTTTCTCGTTGCGAGCCAGCAGCAGCCAGCCAGAGGCAAGTAGGCAAGCAGGTGCCGACTTCGAAAGAGAGTCGAAAAGAGTTCGACGTGCCTGTCGACGGGGGATCTCCAATCACCGCGTACACCGTTCCTTCCTACAGGCTCGCGTCTGCCTTCCGCTTGTACGTATGGACGTGGCAGCTACCGCTGACTTTTATCCCGTGTTCCACCTTCTCTTTCCTTCCGTGCATTGTTCTCTCGGTCGCCTGCCACCGTCTACCGCGCGGACAACTTCGACGAGTCGATGAGTCGAGGGAGATTGAATTTAATAAAAACTGTGGAAACTACGTAATAAATCGTCCCACGGAGCCGTCATTTTTCCCGGTTCTCACTGGAAGAGGTTTGGCCAGGTTCCCACAAGCACCGCGGGGGCCTCCCGCTATTTTCTTAATCTCAGACAGCGAGACAAACGGCCGAGAACACAGAGAGAACCCAGGGTGCCCGCGAGGGACGCGACCTACCCCCCATTTCGTGACCCTATACAATCCCGAACGAGGAACGAGTAACCCCCGTGGATGAGTCCGCCGTCTAAACGTCTTTTCTCAACCCTTTCTTCTTCCATCTCTCCTCTGTGCTCCGCGTTTCTTTTCCGTGTTTGCGGGTGGTCGCGGCGACTCGGTGTTCTCAGGATTCTCACGATCCGTGTCTGGAACCTGGTGAACCGCTTTGTTCCTACGACGGTAGTTGCATTTTCTATGCCGATGATCGGTCCGTGCACCGAACCGGATGTTCGCGTGTTGAATTTCGCGACGCGAGGGTAGATTTATCTGATCGAACGAAAAAGTATAACGATTTGCGTTTCCTCGTTCGAAGAGTGGGAGGAACCAAAACGGTCGAGCGGACGAGTCGCAACCGAGGCGGCTGGCTAATTCGATCACACACCTCGAGGAGTGTTAATGCTGAAATTAAATTTAGACGGCGGAAGCGATCTGACGCAGAAGAGACCAGCGCCTGGCTCTATTTAAATTTAAAACCACCTCGCACCTCTTTTTCGCTGTTTTATTATCGAAAAAAGTAAAAAAAAAAACGAGCAACTCGTCTGCCGAGTTGGAGAGACAGAGCGAGCGAGGAGAAAGTGGGAGAAGAGAAAACTGGCGCGCGGAGGTTACTTCCGGAAAAATTAATATCTCACGGGGAGGACGGCAGAGGAGAGATGCACCGGCTGTTGGCTCGAGCGCAGACTGACATCTCTGTCGCGAGAGTGGGACCGGGAAACTTTGTTTTCCGCAGCGGCCGTCTCTCTTTCGCTTCCGCTCGAACCGTTCCGACCCCGCTTTTGTTACCGCGGATAACCCGGAGGAGGATAGATATCCTCTCTCGGTGTGGAGGAGACGGAGTATTCAAAGAAACTCTGCTGGCTGGAATTCGCGTGCTTTCAAACGACCGCGGCTCTCTCTCTCTCTCTCTCTCTCTCTCTTCGGTCTTAAGATCGGAACGTGGCTTAATTGGTCTTGACCGCTTGACCGGAGTAATTGGCCGATCTGAAACCGGCCGAATCTCTTTGTTTGCAAAAAGTTCGAACGATCGTTGGAAAAAAACAAATAATCGGTTCGCGAGGCGCATTTGCTTAGCCGCGGCGACACGTGGACGCGAGGCACAGAGGAACCCGGGTGTGCGTTTGCGGCAGACCCGTCGGCACGTAGACGCGCCTAACCGCAAAATTCCAGAAATTTAATATCTCGCTCGACTCTACCGGGGTTGGCCGTTTCATAAGTTCACTCCGACACAGCCAATCCCTCGTCAGGATCCTCCTGAAATTCTACAGCCACGTTCCAACCCACCGAAACGGTTCTCTCTCCGCTCCCTTTCGCCTCTCGTCCCGTGCTTTTCATCGTATCCCGCAACCGCCGCGCCACCGCCAGTTTTCTTCCACCCGCGCTTCCTGCTCGCGATAAAATTGGGAAAAAGGGAGGCCAGAGTCGGCGCCCGTTGTTCGACGAACAATCGCGGCACGTTCCTCCTTCGTCCGCGTGGATTTTTAAGACTCTTGGAAATACCAAAACGATTGCTCGTTAAAACCGTCATCTTTATTGTTACGCGTACCTTAACCTACACGAGATAGAACATTTACAATAATCCTCTTCGTCCGGACGCTTAAACCAGCCCTAGCTGTGGTGGTGTCTATTGCAAGGTCAGCAGGTATCTAGACTCGCTGGCGGGAACTTGGTAGAACGGAAGCACTCCGGCTGGGTCGTCGTACCGGTATTGCAGCTGGGTGGTAGCGACGGGTTTGATCTCGAGTTTTTGCGGTTTCGATTCGGCGACGGACACTTGGAGACCGGCTGGCAGTATTTGCAACTTCTGCAGGGGCGCGTAGGCGTAGATCGGTCCGCGAAGAGGTTCCACGTTTTCCGCGCGAATCTTGGCGAAATACTTCATGGCCTCGATGTTCTGACGGCTGACGTAGCGGATGCGTTGCAGACGGCCGTCGGGCAGAGCCACGTAGTACTCGCCGGACTGTTGGGGTTGCTGTTCGTCGAGGTCCTCGTCTTCGAGCTCGTTGACAGAGTTGACGGGCTCCGACTGAAAGACGAAGAAAAGGAGGTTGACTGCGTCGCGGATTGCGTCACCGCGCGTTTGAATTTGGTGTAGGGGGACACGCGTGCCTGCGCGGCGGCGATCGAAAGTAAAACGACGACGACGACGCGAATACCAATGTCGTAAAAGACGCGACACGGGCAGAGACGAAAAAAGGAAACGGGACGGAACGATTTAAAATTGCGTGGAAAGCTTACCTCGGACTCGGTGACGCTAGCGACGGTACTGGCCTCGTCCGATTCCGTGGTGCTGGCCACCACCGCTTCGGTCGTGGTCGCTTCCTGCGGCGGCGGTCCGTACTGTTGCTGAGGAGTCGCCGCCGGTACTCCGTATCGCTGTTGCGGCGCAGCAGCAGGCGGTGCTCCGTATTGCTGTTGGGGAGCTCTTTGGGGAAGGTTGAAGGCTGGTCCGGCTGGTCTCCAATTCGACGGTTGATAAGGCGCGTTGGCGATCGTGGTCGTTTCTTCTTGTTGCCTAGCGAAGTAGAATTGTCTTTGCTGCGGACGGTATCTCGGTGGCTCTGCGGCGACCGCGGCTACCAAAACGGCGAGAGCGACGAATACCTGTGTTTCGAGAAGATCGATATTATTATATCTCGATTGAATCGTTAAACGTTAAACTACCTTCATTCTGCTACTGGCGAGTTGCTCGGTTTCAACTGTCGAGTTGACTGTGTTTTCAAAGTCCACAGGCTGGATTATATACACCGAGGCTCGTATGCGGTCTGCATGTTTAAAAAGATTCATACCGTCCGTCCGGTGACATTGACCTCCTAAAACATTGATGAATCCTCGATCGTTGTTGGCTCATCGTCCGGTCGGGTTTTACCTTCGCTTTTTTCGGCTCGCCGACAGCACGTACTACTCGGTCGCGAACGACCGTTCCTCTCGCTTTTCTTCCCTCCAACTCGAACCATGGTCGTCGCAAATAATAATAACAACGCCAATAATAAACCCGAACAATAACGCGTTTCGTAAACGCGATGTCGCAAACGACGTCTTCAGATCGACTCTAGGCGCAACGAAAGTCTATGCCTCGCATTATCATGCCGCGTACCGCCGTTTGAATCACCGAGAACGTGTGATCATCCAGAACGTCCGTGGCCGATCGCCCCGGTCCATCGACGGATCAGGAACGGATATCTCGATTTAATTCGAAACGCTGCCATTCTAATCGATTCAGGTCACGCGGCACGCGTGACTATGATTTTCGCGCTAATAAATTCAGCGGTGAACTCGATCCGAACAGCACCAGTAGTAGTAGCAGCAGCAGCAGCAGCAGCAGCAGCAGCAGCAAAGAAGGATAGCGGGGAGACGCGCAGGCCGGTATCAGGGTCGAACGTGCGGCATCGAATTCATCGAACGGAATTCATAATGCCAGATATAAGCGAAAGAATGTCGTGAGCCGACGCTAAGCACAAATTTCGAAATCGAATTCTTTTTACGGCGAACCTAGCCCGTTACTGTTACGTAACGGATTTAGAAATGAAAATTGTATCGGCGTCCCTCCATCTCCTCCGAAGATTGTGAACGTAAAATCAGCGGAAAGTTCGAATCGGTAGCCGTGACTCGCGGAATGCGCCGATGTCGGAGAGCGATCTCTCGTAAGAGAGAAAAGAGAGGTATAGAGAGAGAGAGAGAGAGAGAGAGAGGAGAAAAGGATAGCCGAGGGTACGGGAAGGGCGGAGGGGTGGCCGGGCTAAAGCAAATTATTCACACTCAAACGACTCCATTTCAATATCGGACCGAGGCCCAGGGACAAAAGAAGGGCGAGATGCCTGTCTCCCTTCTGCTCTCGCTTTGCCAGCGAGCCTGATACCTTTGCCTGCAGCCTGCAGGCTTAACTTCACTTTTTCCCCTCCCCCCGCCCCCCCGCTCTCATTTTTTGCTTTTCTCGTCTCCGCCGCGCTCACTTTTCCGCGTTACTCGGCGCTCTGGTGTTCCGTGTTCACTGCGTTCCGGATATACCATCCAGTGGGTTTAGAGCAAAAATTCTGACACTGTAAATCCGGGCTTCGAAAGGGGTGTGCTAGAAGGAGCGAAGAGGGAGTCGATAAGGAAAGCCGAGAGAAGAGAGAGTCCACCCAGGGGGCCGAGCCCGCGTAATTGAATATATTTAAGCGCGGGAGGGACGTTTGTGCGGATTCTCGGCTTACAGGAACACCCCATACAACGAGGCAACGTCTGCGAGTAAACTGGATTAATCGTCTATGAAGGGAGAGCCCCGCATTCGTTTGCAATCAGATCCCCATGGGGAACTCGAAACAAACGTTATCGTCGTTTGTACATCGATGATAGGGGTAGTTTTCCATTCTCCGAAGGATCGTCCGAGCGACGAAACGCGTGGTTATTAGCTGCGTTCGATTCGACCTGGCACCTGACGCGACTTCGGACGAACGTTTCGCCTTCCGATCGAAGCGAAGCGAACGCGCTGCTCTAGTCGGTCAAGTCGAACGATTACTTAATTCGACGGACGCGTGGCTCCCTCGTTCCGAAGCCGGTGAACCGAGGCGAACCGGTCGATAGCCGATTTTATTTCGCCCATAGTCCCACCCCTGGGACGAATCACGGGGGTGTGTGGTGTGTGTATAACGACAGAGAAATTGTTTGGCTACCAGTTGCGCGGTCCCGAAAGGCTCGTTTTGCAAGTCGTAAACGAATTAGGGCCATTTTCAACGCGGCCATTCAACCCGGCCAGGGAAGAGATCACCCACCCTTGGTCACTGATTTGCATCGCGGTTAACGGGATCGCCGCGACGCAAATTGCCCTCTGTGTGTACACACGCGTGTCCTGGCCAATTGATTTCAACCTTTGATCCGTTTAATTGCCGTTTAATCGTCGCCACGATTCGTTTAAACGGATACAACCGAAACGGGCTGAATTTCGATTCGTTTTCCAGTCGTTGCGTTAAAGTTAGTTCTTAAATAACCAACTAACCAACATGATCGAATCACGAGACGAGGGAGTTAATTTCTCTTTAACCGAGCGATTGTCTGCGAACTAGCGAGAACCAGCGGCGCAGGGTTGCCGAGATTGCGAGAAAAGCCCCCCCCCCCCCCCCCCGAGGAGAAGTCGAAGAGAAACTCGTGGCTGCGTAAACGGAGCTTAACCGCACCTCGACGTGGCTTAAGTCGTGGAACGGGGATGATGAGGAGATCGCGAGGGGATAAGGGGATGGGGTGGTATAAGGTGGTATAAGTGCCGAAGATTTTGCCCGCCGCGACTTCGATTCTAATTGTATCGCTGCTACTCCTACGCCTCGAACCTATTGGATGTAGAAAGAAGAAAAAAAGTGGAGACGCGATTTCCTCGGGAAAGAAACGAGGCGAACGGAGGCGAACGGAGCAGCAGCGGAAGGAGATCTCCAACGAGAGCAACGAAAAATGAAAGGTTTCAAATGAATCGCGTAATAACCTCTGTAGCCTGTTGGTTTCTTTTCCCTCCTCCCCTTCGTTTGCTCCCTATGGAAGAGCCGCTTATGTATTCCGGTGCACGGCTGGTTGCACCACTCCTAATGGAGTTTCCAATATTTTCCTTTCCGTCGACTCGCCTCTGTTCCTTCCTCGTTTCCCTTGTGCGCGTATAACCCACCTCCTCGTCTCATCGCCGCGTCGTTGATCGATTGCCAAACCTTCCTTCCGCTTAAACCACGTGCCACGTCCCCAAACTCTGCCCGCCCTTTTCGACGCCCACTTCTCCCGGGAACGCGCGGTGCCGCTAATTGTCGTTAACTCGTTACATCTCACAGCGACACTTCCGCCCTTGTAATTGCTTCTTTCCCTTCTCTGCTTCTTTGTTTCAACGATCGACTCGACTCGCGATTTAATAAATTATTCGGTCACGCGTAGGTGACCGTACTGGTCACGGGTAAAAGCAAAGTATCGATCTATTTCTATTCGAAATGTTATCGTCGCAACGTTACGACAATTGGACCGACATTCTTTACGAGTGTCCAACGCGCGGTCGATTCTCGGCCCTTCACTTTTAACCACTCGAACGGTTAAGACGCTCTGCGCGGTGAATTTCACCCCCTAATCCAGGTGTACATTTTCACCGCGAGTGTTCCCGACTCGAAACTTCTCTACGCGCGCATATTCGGCATTAAGGACCGAGAATCCAATAAATTTGTCCGTGGGATTAGGCATTAGACCGAAGCGGATTATACGTTGAATTCCTATCCGGCGCCCGCGGGACGATAGCGATCGAAATCTCCCTCCTCCGCCTCTCTCTCTCTCTCTCTCTCTCTCGGCTAGCTATAACATATCGCAGCCAGGAAGGATGATCCTTCTCAACTTGTATCAGTCGTTACCCGGAGCCACTCGATATCCGGGACCCCTGGTTACCCTCGTAATCACTTTCGCGCGACGTCGGCCACGGAAAAAATATTAAAAGCGTTCTTGGAGAATTTTCAAGCGCCGGTGCCGAGGGTATATAGAACGGTGGGATCGTTTTCCGATACTTTTGTATCAGCGTACGACGATGCTATTATCTCGCCGGTGGACTATTAGCGTACTCGTTATTTTTTCCTCCCCTTTCCTCGATGAAAGCGATTTAGTTTTGGGAAAGGGTTTTCTGCCAGAGTTTCCGCGTGTTTTCCTTGTCCGCTCGCGAAAGTATTCGCCCCGTCCCAGAGAATCCTGGCAGATGCACCGTGTTCCCTGTGCGTCGATGATACAGATGTTAGCAGGATTACTCGCGGCGATGCTCGCCGGAGCGTGGCGGAAGTCATCATCGGGCGACGGGCCCGAAAATTCGCGCAAAACGTTCGCGGCATCGAGGGTCGGCTAATAACGCGTAATGCCGACCACGGTCCCCCGTTGCCTTTTCCGCCCCTCTTGCACACTTTTTTTTCGTCTCCCTTTCGTCTCCCTTCGGCCGCTGCCTCGTTCGGGGTGTCTGGCTTCGCAGAGAGCCAACCCCGTAGGACACACGCACACGCCATAGGTGAATCCCGTTTCGTGGGGTGGAGTGGCGTCCGCGAGGGGAGAACGAGAAAGATCGCGCACATTGGGCCAGGCTCGTTCCGGCGCGACACCTCGCACCCTCCCCCTTTCGGTCCCGTCGTCGTCGTCCTCGTCGTCGTCCTCGTCGCGATTATCATTTCGAAATCGAGTAGAAAAGCCAGTCGGTGACACAATAGCCGGCCATGATGCGTTAGTTCACGGCCATTCACCGAGCGGACCGGAAAAAGAATGGACCGAGGAGGGGTGATCCGCAGATCGAGGGAGGTTCGCAGCTATGCGTGCGCGCGTAACCGGTTCTTCGTTCGAGAAGGCGAGAAGACGGATTCTTTTATAACCAAAGCGAGATCGCGTTCGCCACTTTGCTGGGCCTACACACTTACCACCCCGGGGTAACGAACGAGCAAGCCGCGTACCGTTTTTAAACCGCGTCATTGTTGTAGCATTGTTTCCCGTCGAAAGTCGAGGGTACGGGAAAAAATAGTTCTTTTGTTGCCACGCCTCCGTTTCTCTTAGAAATCGTTCGCGCTGCTCGATACTCCCGATCGCCTCGAGGACTCCTCGTGGTGGGGTTCAAGGATAATAACAAAACTGTACACTAGCCGCGAGTACCGTATTCGTCGCGGAGCATTGTAACTGCGGCGTGGCGCGTTCGAGTGCGATAGAAAAGTCCCCCGTGTCCAAGTGGAGACGTTTAGCTAAGTGCACCGGGCCGACCATTATCGGCGTTAATAATGCCGTTCGCCACTCGTACGCCAGCGGCCATTAAACGGCAGCTTTTCTTCTCGACGCTACTGGCCTCCGGGTCAGAGCCGATGTTTTAACGGGCTCGCGAACCACCGCGAGGGCAAGCCTCGCGCTTTACGCGCCCTCATTATTCTTCCGCCCTCACGACTATTTTTAATCGCTGCTATACATTTTTCGAAAATTCCTACGTCAAATTACGCGTTACCGCGTTAATCGAAAGGTAGTTGGCGCGATCTGATCTCGATCCAACTGGAACGAGAAGGACATCCATCCTTGCGCTTGCCCTTCGTCTTTCGCCCCCAACCGAATTACCATCTCCGCCAACCCGAGTTCGAGCTCGCTCGAGCGCGATGGCCGTTTCGCGATTCTCGCCTTTTCCTCTCCACGCATACGTTTCGTTCTCGTATAAATAAATAAATAAAACTACCTAACCTACCAATGAAAGGGTATAAAGTTTAAAACGGCAAGAAAGTTCGAGAACGAAAGTGAGAAAAACTAGGACAAACGAAATGTAAACTGCGCGCGCGTACGAGGAAAAGAGAAACGAGGGAAAAGTAAGAAAGTACACGGGGCTAAACGGTGGTGGAAGCTGCGGGGAACTAGAAGAGAAGAGAAAAGAGGAGGAGAAGAAGAAGTTCCACATTGTTCTGGATTCTACATCCTGTAGCGGAAACTTGGCGTAACAGCCCTCCGATTCCACGAGAAGTTTAGCGCGGTATATAGCAGCGTGGCTCCCTGCCAGCTCCCACGATGAACCTTAACCGCATCCATGAAAGGGAGTTACGGATTATCTCACGAGTTCTCTCGCTTTCTCGACGGTATCGTTACGAGAACCATCGTTACCTCCTCCCTTTGGTCCCTCGCGGTAAACGGTAATACGCATCGCTATAATAAATCGCGAGGCGACGCGAGTCAAAAAATGCCAGAGGCCTCGCGGCTCGAGCCAAGGGAACGAAGATTATCACCGTACGAACAGTTAAAGCGGGAAGATGGGAAGAGAGTGGGAGACGGATAAAAGAAAGAGAAAAGGAGCAGAGGCGTCGATAGAAAAAGGGAGAGTCGGTAGCAATAGGAAGGAAGGAAGGAAGGAAGGAAGGAAGGAAGGAAGGAAGCAAGGAAAGAAGGAAGGCAGACAGAGAAGGGTGGCACTTTGCTCGGATGACAGAGGCGTATCATGCTGGGAAGAGCTGGGAAGAGCAGGGACGCCGAGGACGTCTTATCGCGCATCCCCCTTCGACCGTTTCACCAGCTTCTGGCAACCCCCGCGCCACCCCCGCGGTTCTCCCGTGTGACGCCTCGACGCGCTCACCCAGAAACCGACGATAAGGTTCACCCAGCAGCAACGCCTGCCTCCGCCCCGCGTGTTTCTACGTATAGACGCGTACGTGTGGGGTATAGACGGGTCCGCGAGGCCATGCACGCGCGCCGATATTTCTATAAGAAAACCGACGGAAGGGGCTCCCTCGAAAAAACCGTGCGATACGTTTAGATAGCGATTATTCGTCCGTTTTCCAGTGGCGGAGCTCGAGGGAGGAGCACACTCGGACGAGACGAACAGCGGCGGTGATAACAGCAACGCGGGAAGCGTCTCCGGAGGCACGGACGACGATCAGGCGCGTCTACGCTTGAAAAGGAAGCTTCAAAGGAATCGCACGAGCTTCAGTAACGAGCAGATCGACGCGCTCGAGAAGGAATTCGAAAGAACCCACTATCCGGACGTTTTCGCCAGGGAGAGACTAGCCGGGAAGATCGGTCTGCCGGAAGCTCGAATACAGGTGACTATATTTTTCACTACCTCTTCCCACGAACCGATAAGGCTGGTGCTACGTTTGCGATTTATCCGTGCCTCCCGCGACGCATTCGCGTCAAATAGTCGAGCTGCTGTCATCGATAAAGTTATCGACGATCCGTTTGTCGCGGATGTATCGTTGGCAGCACCTCGAACGAACGTTCGAGCGAGCGAAATTAGGCGGAACCTGTAGCCTAGCGATTGACCTGTATCTTCGTCTGTCTTCTCGTTCACTAACTCAGGTGTGGTTTTCGAATCGGCGGGCGAAGTGGCGGCGCGAAGAGAAATTGCGTACGCAACGGAGGGACAACAACCCGCAGCACCAGCAGCCGCCGCCGCCGCCACCGCAGCAGCAGCAACAGCAGCAACAGCAACAGCAACAGCAACAGCAACAACAGTCGCAACAGCAACAGCAACAGCAACAGCAACTCGTTGGGGCTGGACACCCGACACCGCCGCCGGCATCGGGCATTTTGGCCGGTCAACCACCGCCGCAAGCGCCGCCCTCTCCGCCTAGGATACACCACGGTTTCGCGCCCACCGCCGTTTACCCCGGGATACCCAGCATGCCTGACTCGTACAGGTGAGAGGAGGCGCGTTACACGGGGCCCTGCAACGCCGAGTAGAAACTTAGTCCGGATAACGGTTTCAGCCCCATGACGTCCATGCCGAGTTTCAGCATGTCCGGTGGTAGCCAGCAAAATCAGCACACCACCGGCAGCATGTCGTCGTTGTCGAGCGGCGGCGGGATGGGCCCCATGGGCATGACCGTCGGCATGACCGTGGGCCCCAGTCCAGGCGCGTGTCTCCAGCAACGCGACAACGGCTACTCCTGCGGCGTCGCCCGTCCACCGAGTTACGAGCCGCTTCATCTTGGTTACGGGGCTAGGCCCACCTGCAGTCCCACTCAGCCGTACCACACCGCGGGCCTGAACCAGTACAACCAGAGCACCAGCTCGACCGGTGAGTGCTCGTCTGCTCGCCCCTTCTTTGTGAAATAATTAGAAAACGATGTTGCAGGTTTGATATCGCCGGGCGTCAGCGTGCCGATCGCGGTCCCGGGTCAACCAGCACCGGACATGGCCGCGCAGTACTGGTCCCCGAGGCTGCAGTGACCGTGGTGGTCATCGGTATCGACATCCTCTCCGTAGGCTTCAGCTTCTTCGACTTACGTCGGTCTTACGTGAAACGGTTAGATGCGAGAGAACGCAAGGAGAAGACGTTCGAAATCGATGAAAGGCAGTCGTTGCAATCGTTCGAGGCGAAACGGAGACTACGTCAGGCCCGATGCAAAATTTACCGAGCGATAAGGATATATCTAAAGTTTCTTTCCGATCTAAAGGCAAACAGAGGACGTAGCAAGAGGAAACGGAACCGACCAATTTCCTTTCGCTGCAAAACAATTCTTAACGCTGTCCCGTCTCCATTTTCACGAAATTCCGATAGCTTTGCACGCGTCACCGATAACACTTGTTCGATAGACGGTTACGCTAAACGGTGAATTTAGGTTCTACGATTAGAAAATAATTACGTTCGATTCCGGATGGCACACAGCGTTAAGAGGTTTCCATCTTCCTCTTCGTCGGAGAATCGTTTCTACGTGGCAGGAACAGTGGAGTGGCAAACGAATATCGTTCTCCATGGTGGTCCATGACGACGCCATCGAAGAGGATTATTAGAAGGATTCGCGCGTAAATCGTGTATAATGCGTTGCTACTAGTAATTGCCGATAATTGTTTGCGAGTAACAGCAGCTACGAGAAGAAACAACAGCGGCTGGAGGAGGATATTACCGGTGAAAAACCCGTTAGCAATCGAGGAGAGTCTCCCAGAGATTTTTAACCGCGGTTTCTTAGAGACGCGTAACTTCTATAGGCGAATAAATAAAAGAAGAAGAAAAAAACCTAGCTTTTAAGTCGGTATTATTTATATTCGTATAAGGAGCCGGAGCGAAGCAAGAGTAATTGAACGTTTGTTGTGTGTACATCGTAAAGATATCGACATTTATATTATAGTTGACTCCAATCCCCCCCCCCCCACCCTCGCACCCCAAGTATCTGATTAAGAGAAAAAAGCAGAAAAAAAAAAAAAAAAAAAATAGAAAAAATATAAAAAAAGAACGAGGTCGACTCATCGTCGTCGTTTATGTCCGGTGGAAGATTTTGATCAACCAGAACGACGCGAAACCAGGTATGTTAACCGTACGATTATGCATTCGAAATAAATAGTGTGTGCATTTAAGCAATGGTCGATCTGCCAGCATTCCACCCTTCGATTCTTTGCCTCTCGTTTTGTTCCCACCCTTGGTCGTTTATAGGAAATAAATAAATGATACACGTTTCATATTTATTTCATACTTTTCTCGCTGTTACCGCTGCGCGTACCCCCGCCGCCGTACCTTTAAAAAAAAAAAAAAAAAAAAAAAAACTAATTCGTACAGTTTGGTGACACTTAACCGAACGAAAGCTGTGAAAAGTGAAATCGAAACGGGCAGATTCGGTGTCGAAATGAAAGAAGACCAGCAACCGATAGTAGCTTGCAAATGTAACAATCGTATATTTATTCCGATTTAATACTTTTCTTTTATACAATCGTATCGGAAGGTACTTTGAGTCGTTTTTTCGTTCATTTCTACTTGATCTGGAAACAGTAGCACAGAGAAAGCTGCAGAGCGAAAGGAAACGTCCTATTTCTTCTTTACGCTCGCGTCGATCGATTCTACGGGAAATATGAAAAGAAACGAAATTCAAATTCAAACTCGCGGCAAGTCTCGGCGGTCTGTCGTGCTATTTCGATCGAATTCAATTTTTCTACCTATTCTTTCTTCGATTAGTTTAGACAAGCTTCGAAGAGCAGCACGATATTAACGATAAGTACAATAAAATACGACCAAATGGGACAAAGTATAGACTGTCGATCTTGTTTGATCGAAGTGAATCGAGTAAAGGGAAAAATCGACGAGGAAATTGCTCTAACGAGAATATTCGTTTGGACGATATTCGAAAACCGTGAAAGATACTAAAGTTTGTCCATAAATCGATTCGGACTAGAGTTTTCTCGAGCCATTAGACGGACACAGAAACGAACACAGCTGAACTTTCAAAGCGAAATATTCATAAATTCGTACAGCGTCGTTAAAGACCGTCGTTAAAAATTGCAATTTTTTGGTTTTTTTTTCCGTAATAAAAGAGACACGTTTACTTAATTTATCAGCTAACACTCTACTCTCGAATGTACATTTAAGACACGGTGTGGTACTTGCCACTCTTCGTTTAGGGGTAACAAACTTGTCACTTAACGTAACAACGTTAAAGAAACATCGATTAAACGATAAAAATTAATAGAAAAATATTTGTCGCGACCTGCTCCAATAGGAATATTTTATATCGATTAAATCGCGTTTAGCGATCGAATAATTTTGAATCGAAAAATGCTTTGTTCTTGCATTTCGTTATTCCAGTTTGTATTTGGCTAGTTAATTTCTGCAACTCTAAAAAAGCGCAAATGCACGAATAAGACGTATATCGCGTCTAATAATCCAAGTACGAAAAGATCTATTTAGGAACTATCGATACTTATTATTATTATTATTATTATTATTATTATTATTATTATTATTATTACTACTATTAGTATCGATCGTGTAATTCAGGTTCAATTGATGCGATGGCCTAGTTTCATCGAAAATGAACGAAACGCATTTTTCACCACATGCGTGTTTACATTTATATGTAATTTTGGTCGTTTTTCTTTCCTATCGATATTTACGTTAGTCGGAATACGCCCAACACCTTTACAAATAATAAAAAGTTAAACGTTAAAAGAACAACGCAAAGTTGTTCGAAGAGAAAAGGAATTGGACCGTGAAGGGTTATTATCCTTCGTTTTCGAAATAAGAAATCGTGTAACGATCGAATATATGCTAAATATACCAGAAGAAACAGACGTGTTCGCAAACGATTGCTAAAACGGTAAAGTTTTTTTGTTTTTTTGTTTTTTTTTGTTCGAAATCGCTGCTCGAGATTCCACTTAATATTGCGAAGGAGAGCAGCAGCCCCAATCATCGATCGGTTCCGAACGCGACGATTCGTTAAAACTACACCGGTTCGCAGTCAGTGGTCGTTCATCCCGAGGTCTTCTCTTTGAGCAACGCGTCGATGTCCTTGAGAATGTCGTCGGATGCCATGTCCAGCGTCAGATAGTCCTCCTCGTTCACGTTCGAGAGACTGTCGCAGGTTTCCTTCGAATCGAGAACCGATTTCCTGTCCTCGGCGGCCTTGTCGAGCGGCGGCGTCTGATCTTCGTCGGTGCTGCTGTCGCACAGCCTGACTTCCACTTCCACGTTCTTTCTAGACGCGTTACTCGATGCCTCGCGTCGCTCGAGCCTCTCCTCGGCAACAACTTCGGCCTCGTCAGAGGCGAACCGTTTCGGCGATCGTCTAAGCTTAACGGGTGGCGTACCCGCCGTCTGATGCTCGGAACCACCACCGCGTTTCGATTTCCACCTAGGCGCAAAGTCCTCTCGACGATGATCGTCCAAAGATCGCTTCACGCCTCTAGCGGCAGGGATCGTCGAGTCGCTCAGTTCAGCCAACGTCTCGATGGCGTCCTTCAGGAAATCCTCCTCACCCTGGTCACCTTTGCGGCGCCTCTTCCGGCGACGAATCTCCTCCAAACTGAGGACCTCGAAGTCCAACGGTTTCTCGCCGATCTTCCGTTTGCCGAGCGGCGAGTACAAGCAGATCCTTTTCGTCCTCCGCGTCTTCATCTTACCACCGCCCACGTCGTTCCGACGATCCTCCGTTTGATACGAATAATAGGCTGCGCTTTCCGCCTGGATCTCTTCCAAACGGATCTCCTCGTAGGTCTTGCAGTAGGGGACCCTCGGCTGCGGCTTTACCGGAGACGGTACACTTTCAT